>JAVQIZ010158786.1:20000-31459 GCA_036023535.2 Galaxias brevipinnis
AGGTGCTGAATTGGCTCTCCTGTTTGTGTTGCAAGCAGCCACCCCGTGCATCAAGGCCATCAGTCCAAGCGAGGGATGGACCACTGGAGGAGCCACTGTCATCATCATCGGGGACAACTTCTTCGACGGCCTGCAAGTGGTGTTCGGGACCATGCTCGTATGGAGTGAGGTACGGTGTGACCACACATGAGAGATCTATATTTACTAAGTATGTATTTCAATCATTTAAAACAATTTAAATAAAACACACATATATTGTTTTCTCTGTCTTTTGCTATATTGTGGCAAAGGTGCTTGATAGAAATACTCAGTTGTGCTTTGAACACCCTTTAGAAAGCAGCGGTAGGTGAGTAGGTCTGCTCATTGTTCTCTTTTCTGTGGCTCTTGGTTTTCCAGCTGATAACCCCCCACGCCATCCGCGTCCAGACCCCACCCAGGCACATCCCTGGCGTCGTGGAAGTCACGCTCTCCTACAAGTCCAAGCAGTTCTGCAAAGGTGCCCCTGGGAGATTTGTCTACACTGGTGAGTACCACTTCTTTCTCACCCCCCACATGGTGTCTCCTCTGCAGGCAAAGACTCTCCAGCACCTCCACCAGCCTCCCTGGGTAAAGCCCAGTGTCCAAGCGCTAATAATGAACTAACCGGGGCCCTGCTCTGCTCGCTGGAATGTTAAATGTGTGAGATCTGCAGGGCCAACTAAAAGGTGTTTGGTGGAGGGGGCTTCTGCGAGTGCAACTCGATCTCTCCCTGACCTGCCATTATACGGGGGCGCTGCCAAGCTCTGTTAAACTCAAGCTGTCAGGAGAACTCCCTCTGCCAATTCTGTTTATCTAGCCAGTTGTGCGATATGCAGCAAATTTGGATGCTTTTCGTTCTTTTCTCATTGGACTCACTCTGGAATTATTACTCTAGGTCTTTAGGTGAACACTTTGAGCCGTAGGGATGTGTGTGTGTGTGTGTGTGTGAACGCATCGGCGTGTAAGTTTAAGAGACAGAGAGGAAAAGAGAGGGAAAATGTCTGCGCGCTCGAGTGTGTCTGTTTGTCAGAGCACAAAGTAAGGGTCCTGATTATCTCGGCTAACAGAGGGAAGTGGTGGTCTTATCAGTCATCATTGGTGAGCAGGCCGAGGTCACGGGGTCGCAGCCTGTCTGACCTGGAAGCCTCCGTCTGTTCTAACTCTGACGGACGGAATGAGATGGACCCACGTCAAAGCACCCCCCCCCCCTCCCTCCAGTCTCCCCCTTCCCCCTAGCCCCCCCCCAGCACAACCCTGGCCTTGAGCACAGCAGAACCCCCAAAGTGGGGATGTGAAGGGGGGCGGGACAGAGGGGCAGACCCCCCCTAAACCCCCACCCAAAAAACCTCCTTACCGCGACAGCTGTTTCTCATCAGGCCACCCTCCCTCCAGCACCACCACCACCGCCGCTAACCCCCCATCCGCCCCCTTCCCCTCCAACCGTGCAGTCTGGCCCAGCGATCCTGCCTTTAACCTCCCTAGCAGGAGCAGAGCAGAGGCCAACAAGGCACAACGATAATGAAACAAGAGTCTAGTGTGCTGCCTATGTGTGCGTGTGTGTGTGTGGCAGCTTCTCTCTCCCTGTGTGTGTGTGCGGGGGGGGGGGAAGCCTAGGGAAGGTGTATAAGTTAAGACATTAATAGCTTCTATAGCACCCCGGTGAAAGTGGCAGGTCCCTTAAGAACAGACCCCATTAGTCACACAGGCTAAGCGGATTGGGATGATTACCATCAGGTTTTACTAGGAAACGTGTCCCCTTCTCTTTCCCTGTTGATTCCCCTCCTCCTTTCCCTTTCTCTCCCACTTCCCCGGCTTCTTACTCTCTTCCAGTTACTACAAAGATACAATTACCCCGGGAGGCAATGGTGGTACAATTGATTAGTGTGGTGAATTAAAAGAGAGAGAGTGAGGGAGAGTCACCAATAGACAGGTCCGGCTCCTCCGCTCCGCTTCTCCCCGTGAGCCTCGCCCTGATTGCACGGGGGGCCGGCGTTTGAGAGAATGAGACCGTTAGCGAGCTCAGGGTGCTTAACGACAGAATTAGCCAAAGCTGATTCCATACACTAATTGCCAGTTGATAGGACATTAGCTACCTCTCAGACAGTCAAGTACACCAAAATATAAATAGGTCCCCCTGTCCAAAGAAAATGAAACAGCATTTACTGTACAAAGTGTTTTTTCTTTTCAAATGTCAAGGGTTCATTATATTTATAAATGACACACAGCTAAAATAGCACATTAGATGTAACAATAGGGATATATATTATCCGCCTCAAGGACATAGCATGTGCTGGTGCTAAAGTGGAGAGCAGCCGTTCAAAGAGTCACTTATCAAAGTTAGTGTTTCAATCGTGACTTTTCAACATCTCTTGAGAGAGGGACTTTCAACAATTTTTCATGTTGACTCTTCTTGCCCCACTACCTTAATTGTGTATTTTTAACTTGACCAATTCCAGAAATTATCACAAATTACCAAAAGTCAACATAGAGGTGACTGCAGCCCGTTCAAACAGCATTGCGAAACGTCAGGCTAATGTCCTGGCCGGCCTCCAAAACGTACAATCTATAGGGAGGATGTGAAAAGAACAGCCTGTAGTGTGCATTCAATAGTCCTGTAACCATCGACTAGGTGTTTACAACACTGCCATCTAACACTGCCAAAAATAGTTGAAAGTCCCTGTGAAAATGTTACATTTCCAAATGCAAATACATGGAACTTTGTACACTATTTGTACTTGACACTATCTATTTAGCATGGCAGCTTTTAAGTATCTGTCTTTTAGCATGTTGCTGACCCTGAGCGCTGGCTTGTCTTGGGTCCAATCCATGTATTGGTTATCCATTGGTCAGGACAGCTGTTGGAGCCAACTGTCAGCAAGGTTGTAGAAAATCAAAATGAGACAGGGCTGGTTGTCCCGTAGTCAATACTCCACACTTTATAAAGCACTGCATGCAGAAAGGCGTGTGTTATTAGCAACTTTTCTTTCTACAAAGGACCTTTATTTTTTAACTCAAATGTTTTCATGTGATGACACATTTAGGGTAATATACAGTTCAATACCGCATATATAGTTTACGGTGAAAAAAAGGGTAATTCTTAAATAAAAACTTTGAGTGTATACAATGTGCCCATTTTGAGCTCCTAATTGCATCAGAGCTATGGGTTTTCTATCATGTCCAGGTTTCTATGAGAAAGCCCCTCCAGGGGCACCTATACAGACCCTTAGTAATATGGTTCTGCTAGCGGTCCTAACACACTCAGACACTATTTATCCTAATCAGTGACATCCACATAACCACGATTGCTTAAAATGAACCCCTTCCTTGCCCCAGAAAACGCACATTTACCAGGACCCCATTTGTCATGGGTAAATTGAGGGTCAGTAAACTTCGCCTGTATCCTCTAGTGGGGATCCGGGACATGCATCATAACGTTAGGAGAGAATGATTGGCGAAGGCGAGCTGTCACACATTTGTCAGGGGGAAGGGAACATTATTTGCTAATTTCCCAAGCTGGGCACTGACAGGGTGCTTCGTCTTTAGACCTTTGGTGACCAGCATGGCTTCTCGGCTATTAGTACAAGTCAAGTGTTTTTTTTTTTTCTCCATCTTTTTTTTTCTTCCTCTTGCCTCTATGAAGCGGCAGTAACATGAGCAGTTGGCTCGACCTCACAGAATCACAGTAGCACACTGGGTGAAGGATTTTGGATGGAGCAGCTGCGCCATACCGGGCGTCGCTCTTTGCCAGGCCTTAGTTAGGTCCAGACAGCCTTGAGGGCTGATGGATCACAAAGTTTTCTTGTCAAGGTGACGGTATCGACTCTACTGCACCAAAATCTGACAAAATGGGTATGAGGCAGCCATTCATCAACATAAGGACAAAAGGGTCATGTGTGTTTCACTCAATACTGGTGGAGATCAGGAAACGTCAGTGAGCTAAGGGATGGAAAAGGAGGGTGGCGATGTGCAGGGGTCAGGTCCTTATTTCCAATTGATCTACAAAAGGCTGCCAAACTACTATATATAGTAAAGCATTATTATGCATTGTTTGTCCATTTGATACTCCAAACTATGACTCTGTATTTACATTATATGCCTGCTCTGAATTCAAAATCTTCATACAGTCTGTGCTATGGAGAGATACAACTATTTATATATATATAAGGTACCGTCTTGAATCAAACATCTTAGTTTTCCCTCTTTCCTGACTATGAAATAAATTTAAAGAGTACTGTACTCCGTGAGCAAAAGGAATCTGAAGTTCTGTAAACAAACACTGAGCTGATATGTAGAAGACATCAGATAGGGTCTGTGGTGATCAGCCTGTATCAGGCCAATCCCTCTGTCTCCCCTCCACCCTGTAGTCAAGGAGCACTTTGAAGTCCCGGAAACACGGGGCTGATCAGATACAGGGCTTCCTCACCATTTCCTCTCCTGCAGGCCTGGGTTAGGCACATGTAGTCTCTAGTCATTGGAGGGGGTGTGGCCCTGTCCCGTCAGATAGGCTGCAATCAAAGGCGTTCACAGAGGTATGTAAACAGAACACTTATAGACAAGCACCGGAATACATGCACCAGTCGCATTGGCGTTATCCATCGAAATCTGCAGTTTTGAGTGCATTGAGCAACGTATAGCTGTTCAAATGGAATAGGTATTCTCGGCTCTGTTAGGTAGTTACACACTAAAGCATACAGCAGTGGGGAGCATACTATCCCTGCCCAGCTAGTGTCACTACGTCCCTGGTATTTAGCACTGGCTCCACAGGAGAGGCGGCGACAGTCGTTGCCCAGTTAGACGGGCTCAGCGAGCGGGAGAGGGCCTTTGTGAGCGAGCGCGGAGAGCGACAAGGTTCCGGGGAGGAAGGGCCTTGCGTCCAATTAGAGGGCTGACGTGACACGCGCTCCGACTCCCCCACTGTCAGCCAGGCTGTCAGGTAGGCTTTGAGGAGCGCACCGTGGCATTATTCCACAGCATGTTATCAGCAAGTGACCTGTGAAATCCAGCGCAGGAAATTGATTGAAATAAGTGGCTGCACTTGAACATGTATTTTAGCCATTTCCCGCCTCTCTGTAAAATATACCACGGGCCTCTCTGAGAAGATAAAAAAAAAGCATTAGAAAAAGAAAGGGGGGGATTTTTTCCTTTAGGGTTTTATTCATTGATTTTATTTTAATTGCCTCCTCCGTTTTGTACAATTGCAATGTTAGATATCTATTCTCCTACAGCACTTTAAATGGATCTCCCACACTAAGTCACAGCATCAGCCCTTCCCTGACAGAAAGATCGAGAGCAGAGGTACAGAGGGGGCTGTTGAACGACGACGATCTCTCCCCTCCTCCCTCCCTCCCCTGCTTGTCCCATTTTCACTATGTTCCACACCCAACGGGCTTGAAAAGGAACTCCACCGCCCCTCATCCTTCCACCACCACCTCCACCACCACCACCATCACCACCACCACTGCCTTTTTGATTGAAATTCATCGGCAAGTTTATTGAGAAATGAATGAGGGAGGCTGCACAGTATTGACTTTGAGAGGAAAACACAACTCATCTTGAATGAGGGGGAGAAGGCGGCTGTAATTTAGCTGTCATCGATCGGTGCCCCTTCTATGTATTGATCTTCATTTTACAATATTAATTTGCGCCTGCTATCAGCTGCGAAGGGAACCCATTTGATTTTCTGTTTGGCCGGTAATGTGTGAAAGTCCGCCGATGTCCTTAGAGAAGTGGCACACTTACTTTAGATGTCATCTAAGAGGATTGAACAGGTGTCCTCACCCCATTTCTAATAATACCCCCAAGATGGGGCCCGTTTTAAAGTATGGATGAGCAATCTGACGCATCCCTCCCATTTAACCGTGTTAATTACATTTTATCTGTTGCAGGAGCAATATCTGCTAGGACTGGAACTGTCTAGCTTTTCTTCATCTGTATCAGCTCAAAGTTCATGAAATTTCAATGAACATTGATCTGTCTCTATTGATTTATCTTAACTGCAGATCTTTGAAATTTTAATTTCCTGTTCATCCTGAGACTGCTGGAGCTGGAATTACTCAGTGGTACTGTAGCCATCTGAAATGGATGGGGAATATGGTCAGTGGAGCAGCGTAGACAAGTGCCTTATGGGGCTTCTGTAAATTCAGATTTAACTTGGTTAGATTTGAAAATAGTCCTTATCTTTTTTTGCAATGATTTATTCTCTGCACAAGTCTAAGAAAAAGTTATACAAATAAATGTGTACTGCCAAACAGAGATACTTTTGGAAAGTTGACATTTTATTAATGTATTACTGTAAACTACTCAGCAACAAAATCATTTGATAGTAATTATCATGCGCTCAAATATTCCTATTTACCTTTAATGACCTCTAGCAGCTGTTTCATTGATGGACTGGTCAACGGGAATACAAGCGTAATGAGGTCACTTCCTGTGATGATACTAATAGTGTTCTTCATCCATCTTACACTTCAGGTGCCAAGACGGCTTTTGTTCAACTGCTTGACACGCTACATATGCCACAACACAAGCTCCTCCTGTTTGGCTAATCTGTCTCTACTTTCCAACTCCCACTACATCTAATTTGTGTTTAGAATTTTTTTTTTTTTAAATGCTCAATAGTGTAGGAGTAGCGGAGATAAGCTAGAAGCAGTTAAGTATAATTAGCGAAAGTAATAGCTGGCAAATGGCAACAAGGCTAGGTTTTTATCTCCTGGAAAGATAGAGTTATCGTAATAAGCTGTAATGGCTGGCAGGAATGCCAGCACTCTGTGCACACTTCCATTCAAGCTCATAGACTTAACAAGGAACAATTTCCCTTGAATTTACTGCTCCTCTCAAACATTTCCCTATGTTTATACCCTTATACTGTAAGTCAATACATTAGTTCAATCCACTTCCATAAACTAAGGGCACACAGCGTTGTGTTGCTATGTAAGCATTTCTGTCTGCCATCGTCGGCCATGTAAGCCTGTTCCTCTACAGCGGTTACTCATGTCCTATTTCTAGAAAACATGGAGAAGGAGCAGCAGACCATGCTCAGGCGCCATGTTCAAGCCGAACACTCTGTATTTTAAGCAAATTAGCTTGAATGGGTCGGTGCATTTGTGTGTGTGTGTGTGTGTGTGTGTGCGCGCGTGTGCAGAGGGGGAGGGGGGAGGGGTGTTAGGAGCTGGGTCGGCCGACAGAGTAGATTAGGCATAGATCAAAATAAGATTGGAAAGTGCACATCCCAGGCTTTGGAATTCCACTGCAGATTTGCCATTGTTTGTGTGTGCAGATGTGTGTGTGTGCGTGTGTGTGTGTGTGTGTGTGCATGTGTGTGTGTGCGAGCCAAATGGGTGTGTGCATATTGGTGTGTGAATGTTTGGGTGTGTGTGGGTGTGTGCATGTTTTGCTTAATATGGGAAATGATCTGGTCACAGCTGCACAGCAGGTCATGCATTCCATTTATTCATATTCTGAAACATGACCGTTCGCTCACCAGAGTGAGGAAATTACTGAAATATTCATAAAGTTTCCCACCTCAATGAAGAAAGTGTACACTCCTCTGCGGTAATATTTCTTTGTCAGGGAATCACTTAGCATGTTCTTTCTATTCAAATGTGACAGTTAGTTTTGTCCTTGAAGTGCTTCAATTAAAACATGTTCCCTGTCACTTTGTTGTTTTATTGCTTTTGTTAAACGCTAATCATTTTTAAATCTATCATGGAAAAAAACTCAGTTATGCTGTGATGAGACAGCAGAAATAATAACAAGATGTGTTGCAAAAATTGTGATGTGTGAAACTAAAGTGAAGGTAGATGAGAGAGAAAATGTTATTAATTTGTATTGTTATCTCTTTCTAGCTCACGTTATCTGTTATCGCGGTTCTCCCCATTCTTTTTTCACTCTTAATCCGTTTTTTTTTTCAGAGAAGAATTCAAATGCAAACCTTGCCTTACCTCCCTGTGTCTCTTTTTCTCTAATTATCCGTGAGGTCAGTAAGCAAAATGGGGAAGAAGCCAGGAGATCAATACAAATTATCCCTGAGCAAACCAGTGCTGACAGTTTGAATTGCAGCATATGTTTACCCAAAATCAGGCAATTTATCTTAATATCAGGCGAGTAATGCAGCAGGGGTGAGAGGTCACACAATCTCTCCACCTCATAATTACCCGCCTCTAAAACAGGAAAGTGGTATTGATTGGCCGCGGTCCGGGAAGCGGGCGTGACTGGAGCGTGCCAGTGAGCCCCTCCCCTCCCTGCCCCTCCTCCTCAGGTCCAGACTCCCCACCCAGAGCAGGATTTATGGGATGTGTGTGGAGGGTTTCATGTTTCCTCGGGGCGGCTGAGAAACCTTGCAGGGGGGCCTGCCCCTCCCCACCGCCCCCCCCTCCACGCTCCCTCACGTCCCCCCGCTACGTATTGTGCTGGCAAGATGAAGAGAGCCAAACTAATTTTGGCATGCATAGAGTCATACAAGGGCATCACAGTGCTCAGAGCTAGATTACTCCTGTTATAGCTTTAGAGGCAGAGAGAGAAAGGGGCAGAGCATGAAGTTAGGACAGACGGATGTTGAAGGATTTAAAAAGCTGTGGAATAAAAAGGAGGGAACAAGGCGAAGGGTAAAACGAGTATTTGAACGGTGGTTTGTAATAGGAGTTGGACTTGAAGTGGCTACACCACTGCAGCTAAACAAAAAAAAAATGCATGACTGACTGAAATGTTCATGTCCAATGCGAGGAATACTGTAACACCTTGTGCATTTATTGTGCAGAATGAATACAAGTGCTCAGTATATATCATCATCAGCCCTTATAGGATTATTGACGTTGTCTATGTCTGTCCGCGCGCACATGCTAGGACTACAGAACTGTCAACTCATCAGCTGACAGCACCGTTTAGCGCTAATGCAAGTCTCCATCAGCTGTCAAAAGCATTTGCATGAAATCAATAGCAGATGGCGGTCTGTGTCACCAATTTCATTACGGCGGGGTTGTTACAAAGATCATCTCCATGATAGATGAGATGGCGACGCTTCGGCATGTGCGGCTGATGGCAGCTAGTCGGACCCCAATCACAGAATCTTGAGAAGCGTCCTAATCCTGTGAGTTGGACACTTATCTGCTACTTTTTACGAGATTGGCCACCCTCCCACAACTAACACCCCATGTCGCAGTGTAGCATTATGGACACAGGAACTTATATGCCTCTCATCAGTTATTTTGGGTATTCACAGCAATGGTTTTATTCCACACAATAACAGTGCATTGTTCCTCAGAAGGTTATGAGACATCGACACGCTAAATCATCTTTCCGATCATTCCGGGATCTACGTTTAGGGCATCATTATCATTGAGAGCGCACATCGAGCGGCACACCTTTCCGACCCGGGGCTGGTCCGGCGCGGCATGGCACTGGGGCGGCGTTCCCAGCATGCCCGGCGGGTTGTGTAGGCCCCAGCTGAGGCAAAGGACAGGAGAGCGTGATGTATCACCCTGAGAGGGCCCACTGACAGCCTCTGATGATGGATGGCCTGATTATGGAGTGCTTTTTACACATACACAATTTACATCACACTGAGCAGTGGGGTCTGGCAGGGCTACCATGCCCCCCCCCCCCCACACACACACACACACACACGCACGAGCACAAACAGACATTTGCGCACACGCACGCAGGACTGCCAGTGCATATATATATAAATATATAATATATAAAGGGGGGGAGTGTGTGTGGAAATAACAAAACAAGGAGGGCAAATTCCGCGGCAAAGCCTTGTCATGTGCAATCAATACGGCAGATCAATCCTTTATTAAGGAGAAAATGGCGTTCCCTCACGTTCTGAAGTGGACCTTTGTCATTTGGGAATGCATGATGGCATGTCATATCAGATTACCGAGGGTGTATGCTGTAGAGCCGGGGTTTATTCCGGTGTGTGTGGTCACCAGGAGGCAACACTAGATTAGCCTGTTAGGTAGCTCCATCCTATTGATTAGCACCGTGCATTGTCCATGCTTCAATGCATAATTGCTCCACTTGGTCACAGTCGGGCTAGCAATTACTGTATTTGGGATTTTTCAAAAGGTGTGTGTGTGTGCGCAGGAGAGAGACAGAGAGAGAGAGAGACAAAGAGAGAGATAGAGAGAGAGAGAGAGACAGAGAGAGAGAGAGAGACAAAGAGAGAGAGAGAGAGAGAGAGAGAGAGAGAGAGGTATATGTATCATTCCTATCCCTCCCCCTGCCGAGCCTCCCTGGCCTGTGTGTCGGTGGCCCTGCCCGCGTGCGCGCCGTCCGACTTCATGTTCGCTCGTGTTCAGCCGGTTCAGTGAGCTGTGTGGTGTTAATGCCGAAATTACATGCTGAGTAATGAGTGATGGGCCAAATTACAGGCTGAACAATGAATAGAGGCAGGCACCTCTTATTAGTCTCCACAGAAAGCCATTGATTTATGAAGCGCCCGGCTCGCTGGAGTTACTCTCCTGAAAATGATATCTACATTGAGAAGTGATGTTCTCTATTAAGTCATCCACCTCCCCTCACCCCCGTTCCCCTCCTCCCTCTCTCCCCCCTGCCCTCCTTTCTCTTCTCAGGCCCCCGCGTACGGGTGTACACATGATTGTTTAGAATCAGGGAGAGCTATAGAGCTATAAGGAAGCCTTCAATTACCCATTAGGACTGTCAAACATAAAACGCCCCGGTCTCACCAAAGTCTGGGTTATGATTCATTTACTTTGTGCCTCTGATTCATGGCCCAATATGCCTCATGCTCCAGATTACTATTTGAGGGCTGGGGAGATTAATCGCTGTGTAGGATCCGCCGCTGTATTTCACAGGGGCAGTGCTCGGGTACAGTTGGCGCAGGGCTGGGATGACAGCAACTTACTGTAGATCAATGTGTGGACAGCCTTTCACAGATTATTAAAGCTCTGTTAGATTAAAAGACCCCCGCGATGTAGTTTGTAGTCAATATTCTCAAGCAGATCTAAAGGGGGGTGGGGGGGCTCCTGAGAAAGATCTGCCACTGATGTAGGTCATCATGGCTGTTAATGGAATAACACTCGGTGACAAGTGTCAGAGGGGCCCGTGCGTTCTTGCGGTGCCCCTGGCCTCCGAGGAGAGCAGCTAACTGATGAAACAGGGCCTCACACACCGGGGACATGCTTTTGAATTAGGCATTCAGGAATTATATTTTTAATGTAAAATCCAGCGCTTTCCAATGGATTACCTAATCAGTTTGTGTCTTCTCTCTCTAAATGAATTACTCATGATGCTTTACGCTTTTTCTGCTCTTTTCTTCATTCCAGCCCTGAATGAGCCAACCATCGACTATGGTTTCCAGAGGCTGCAGAAGGTCATCCCCAGGCACCCCGGTGACCCTGAGAGGTTACCAAAGGTCAGTCTAACGGCTCATCTCCATAGCAACCGACCCAGGGGGGGGGGGGGGGGGGGGGGGGGGGGGG
>JAVQIZ010158845.1:0-11883 GCA_036023535.2 Galaxias brevipinnis
TACAAGCGGCTGAAATGTGTTTCCTCCGTAGGGTGGCTGGGCTCAGCCTTAGGGATAGGGTAAAGAGCTCGGTCATCCGGAGGGAGCTCGGAGTAGAGCCGCTGCTCCTTCGCGTCGAGAGAAGCCAGATGAGGTGGTACGGGCATCTGATTAGGATGCCTCCTAGGCGCCTCCCGTTGGAGGTTTTCCGGGCACGCCCTACTGGTAGGACACCCCGGGGTAGACCCAGAACACGCTGGCGAGATTATATATCTCGTCTGGCCTGGGAACGCATCGGGATCCTCCAGGAGGATCTGGAAAGCGTTGCTGGGGATAGGGACGGTTGGAATACCCTGCTTAGCCTGCTGCCACCGCGACCTGGCCCCGGATAAGCGGCGGAAAATGGATGGATGGATGGATATTTTAAGATTGCGTAAAAATTTTTTATCGCGTAGTCCAGCTCAGGACGTGACCAACCAATCTCCCGGCTACTATTCCGCCTTTCTATCGACTAGGTCATCTACCAAGTATATTCATCACAAGATTGTCCACGTAATAAATATGTCAGCCCACCCAACTGTTGCAGGTAGAACCCAGCCCGGAACTCGACATCAGTTAGGTAGCAGGGATTGATCCCCATGGAGCAGACGAAATCCAACATGTGTTGTGTATTGGGAACATGTGTTTTGAGTGATGCAAAAGCAGTCAAGGAATGAGATAAAATCATTAGTATAAACATTGGTGGAATATTTTTTTATTTTTTATTAAACCTTTATTTAATCAGGAAAATATATTGAGATTAATACTGTCTTTTTTAGGGGCGACCTAGCCAAAACAGGCAGCAGCATACACACAAAAAACAACACATAGTTACAGACAGATAACATAAAACGAGCCGACATTAACAACAAAAAATTAAGCAAATGTAACGCATAATAAAAAAGAGAATTCATAACCAGGAACATTAAAAGCAAATATAAACTTAGATAAATGTAAAAACACTGACATCGGTAGGAAACTGCTTCTATTTTTTTCATTTTAGATTTAAAAGCATTTGAAGAGATTAATTCCTTTAGTTTTAAAATGCCCTTTTCCAAAATACCATACGGTCATTGTGTACAGAAACTATAAATAATTCCTGAGAGTGCAGAAAGTGTTGTCCGGCACATTTCTGTGCGATTAAAACACATAAGTAGTATGGGAGCATACCAATAATTGCCTTATAAATAAAAATATACCAATGACAGACCCTACGGGTAGCCAGAGTAGGTCACCCTACCCGAGAGTATAACTCACAGTGGTGAGTCAGAGCTTTACAGTTGGTAATGAACCTCAAGGAAGCATGGTAAGCTGTTTCAACCATATGAAGACACTGAGCAGACAGAGGTATGCATATATCAATGACCACCATAGTTCATCACAGGTAAAAAAAAGTTGTGGCAACAAGTCGCTTTTTTACTTCGATGTGTATGTTAAAATCATCCAGGAGCAGCACTTTAGGAGGCATGACACGGATTGTTGTTAATAAGGATAATAATTCAGTACACAGCAGAGGGTTTTGTTGGTCTGTAGATGGTTACCAATGATGATTTTTACCTGCCAACCTACCATACCTGCCCATATTTTCCCTAACCGTCGCAAAGCAGACGTGCAGGAATGCTCGTGGTCACTACACTGCATATGCAGATCAAAAACTACACTCCAAGAATGGGCTTAGTCTTTTTCCAGCGTCACAAGTGAATTTGCTTAGCCATTGTACTGGCCAGGATAGTCCATCTAATTTGAAAGGAGGATAGACCTTAGTCCATGAGTTCAGTTGTTGACCCTAGCATATATAACTTGACAGAGGTTGGGAACTGTCCCTTAACAACATTAAATATACCTTGTTGGATATTGTCACACCAGTTGCTAATTAAATGACATGACCAGAGTATATGAATAGAAGAATCATCACCCTTACATCTTCAGCAAGTCTTTTGGTATTAACTTTCACTTGTGTAACTTCTGTGGCGTCCAGTGCCATCTATGTAATATTTTCAGTTGAATCAATCTGTTTTCCATTTCTTTATATGTTGTGTTCAGGTTGGGCAAGCAAGATTTCCACTCTGAAGGCATTTAGGTAGGATGGGATGTTATAATATCCATTATGCCATACTCCAAAATGAGCACTTCAAAAGCAAATATTTTAGAATGGACTTGGGTTGAGAGCAGATATGTCGTTGGGGTTTTCATCCCGAATGTTTCGTTAATTTGAGCCCACGACACCTCCAGAAGGCTTAACGGTGAGCAATGACATCTCAGAGCCACCCCCCTCTATATCCCCTCTCAGCACGGCCAGATATTAAAAATAGTTGTTTATTAAGCCGAGAGATATCTCTATACCTATCCCTATTCCCTTTTCCTGCAGGCGCTTTCTGCCAACTCTGCAGGGATACTTTCCACCTGAAAAAAAGATAATCTTTCCCTACTCTGTTCCTGCAGGCTTGGTAAATGACACTCTGCAGGAAAGTCTTGCCTTTTATACCGTTGTCCTGGCAGAAGATCACCTGGCAGAAGACCACCTGGCCGTAGTTCCCAAGACACCGCCTGTCGAGACCAGAGCGGCTACCCACTACAACGACGAGTGCCGGCACCACGGAGCGAGTGGCCGGTTCACACTTCTGTGGAGGGGGAGCCGACACCCACACCAACTGCCCCCACCCCGCAGACAGGCCCTCCGATTCCAGGCGAGGGATGCTGGGGATGGGGTCGGCCAGGCCATTTCCGGAGGGAGTGCCCGTTGATGGAGGTGGGCCAGGTCTTCCGTGTGGCCAGCATGCCAACCCCTTACCCCGATCCAGGGGCGACACACCAGGCTCTACTGGATTCTGGATGTATGCAGTCCATGATCCAAAAGCGCCTGGTTCGACCCGCGGCATTTGTGGAAGCAGCACCCGTTTCTATTGGCCGGGGATCCGGGAAGTAGTACGCAAGTGGTGTGTGTCCTGCCCGGAATGCCAGCTGGTGAAAGCCCTGGCAATTCCGAAATCCCCGTTGTGCTCTCTTCCGCTGATTAAAGTCCCACTCGAAAGAATTCGCATGGATATCATTGGGCCATTAGACCAAAGTGCACAGGGCTATCGGTTTGTTTTAGTCATTATTGATTATGCAACCCGGTAACCAGAGGCAGTGCCCTTGCACAACATTTCTGGAAAGAGTATTGCACAGGCACTGTACTCCCAAGTGAGAATCCCTAAAACGATTCTCACTGACCAGGGCACCGATTTCATGTCACATACACTAAAGGAGCTTTACGATTTATTGGGGATTCAGATTCATTTATCACCCAGCCACAGACAGGCTCTGTGGCAAGGGCCGTTTGTGGTCACAAGGCGAGTGGGGGACGTAGACTATGAGGTTGTGCGCACGGACAGGAAAAATAGCACGCAGATCTACCACATTAATCTCCACAAAAAATTTAATGACGAGGTCCCTGTCTCGCTGGCCACGGTGATGTCGGAGGGAGATGGCCGGAAGTCCCAAATTCCAAAGTTAGTGCTCCGGTTCAGTTTGGTAGCAATCTCTCGCCGGGCCTGCAAGCGGACGTCACCAGATTACTACAGCAGTTCTCTGATGTGTTTTCTCCCCTGCCTGGGCGGACCAAGCTCATAGAACACCACATAGATACCACATATGCGTATGCGTCCCTATAGACTGCCCGCTCACATGAGAGAAATTGTGAGACGAGAGCTCAAGGGCTATGCTAGAGATGGGTGTGATAGAAGAGTCTTACAGTGCCTGGAGTAGTCCCATTGTGCTAGTGGTGCAGAGTGATGGGTCTATTCTGTTCTGTATGAATTGCCGAAAGGTGAATGAGGGTTCGAAGTTTGATTCATACCCGCGGGTCGACGAACTCCTGGACCGGCTTGGCACCGCTAAATTTTACACCACACTGGATTGTACCAAAGGCTTCTGGCAGATAGCCTTGTCGCCAGAAGCCCGTGAGAAAACGGCCTTCTCTACTCCCTTCGGTTTGTATCGATTCACTGTACTACCTTTTGGGTTGTTCGGGGCTCCAGCCACCTTCCAGGTCGCCAGAAGCCCCAGAGAAAACGGCCCTCTCGACTCCCTTCGGTTTGTATAGATTCACTGTACTACCTTTGGGCTGTTCGGGGCTCTAGCCACCTTCCAGCGCCTGATGGACCGGGTGCTGCGCCCTGACCCTGCATATGCTGCCGCCTATCTGGACGACATCGTCATTTACAGCGACACCAGGGCGGAGCCTATGCAGAGGGCAGCGGCTGTCTTAAGGGTGACGCGGGAAGCGGGGCTCACGGCCAACCCAAAGAAGTGTGTGATTGGTGGGAGAGAGATATGGTATCTGGGGTATCACTTGGGTAATGGGGAGGTGCGGCCACAGATAGAGAAAACTGCAGCAATTGCGGCTTCCCCACAGTTAAAAAAAGAGGTGAGAGGGTTCTTGGGGTTGGCTGGCTACTACCGGCAGTTTGCTCCGGGGTTTTCAGAGCTGGCCCTCCTCCTGACTGATCTCACTCGTAAGAGTGCCCCAGATCTGGTCAAGTGGACGGAGCAGTGCCAGGTGGCATGAGAAGTTGAAAAATGTCCTCTGTGGAAACGTGGTTCTGAATGCGCCTAAAGCAAGCACACTAATAACACTATGCAGTAATGCAACATAGAAGACGAAGAAGGAAGAAGGAGGACATGTACCCACTGATGACTTTGCATCAAAGAAATCTAGGAAACAGAAATTCTGAACACATCTCTCAGACACATGAGCACACAGCATACTTTACTGAGATGCAATTTTTAAAAAGTGTATTGTTATTCGTTTGAAAGTTGACATTTTAATTATTTGAGGTCTGTCTTTTTTTTTACATTAATATACACTTTGATTTATTATTCTTGAACATGTTTCTATTTAAGGTATTTACTGTTTCTATATTGTTAATTAAAAGCTTTATTGATAATAAAGTAAGCCTAGTAGTCATTCATTTTCATTCAGGGATATAAAAATTACTTTGTTTTGGGTTTGGGGGGCCCCTACTGTAAGATGTCGCTTAGGGCCCCAAAATGTTAAGAAACAACCCTGGTCGCCAGTATGGCAAATACAAACACAGAAACATTTCATTTGTCATCGGCAACAAAACGATGAAGCTGGGGAACATTTGTGAGCATGAACACAGCAAATGTCATATTGCCTGGTGTCTGTGTCCCGGGCTCAATCTGAGCTTCTCCTCTCGACATCCTCTGTGACTGCGCTAACGGCAATCTCAGAGCAGACCAGCACGAAGATGAAGATTATGTTTAGGACAGTACATGCCATTGTCAAGAAGGCAAGACCATTTTCTGACTTCGAGTGGATGTGCGAGTAAGTGAAAATTGTGCTTCTCTAAAGTTAATGTCACTGTCATCATATCTAACTTGTTAGAAAGCAGGGATTAAGGTTAGTGAGGGCATATTAATGTTCCATAATTTAAATTAAAATGTAATAATCAATTACCACCTTTTAGTATAAAGTAATGTTACATATTGAAAATGAGAGAAGTGCCAGCTATATTGGATAACATGCTATGTTGAATTATTATTGAATACATTTGGTGTTTGATTTTTTTGCAGTTTGGATGAAAAAAAAGGAATCACCGTGGGCTCAATATAAAGAAATGAGAAGCAGGCCAAGAGTTTATGCACCATATTGCAGAGGTGGAGAGACAACATCACCACAAATCTGAAAAACACCAAATTTCTCTCCATCATGTCTGATGGGTCCACAGACAGTTCTGTGAAAGAGGAGTTAGTTTATTTCAGTTTATGTCAGATTCTGTCACAAGGGGAAGATCAAGTCAAAGTTTGTTGGCATAACATCAGTGGAGAAGGCAGACGCGGCACACATAAGCAAAGCCATCAGCGGAATCATGAAAGAAGTGTGTGATGAGTGGGAGAGCATGTTGGTCGCTGTGGGAACAGCTGGAGCTGCTGTGATGACTGGAGCAAAGACTGGTGTGGTCAGCCGGCTGAAGGGAGGCAGGCCCTACATCATCGGCATAAACTGCATGGCACACCGCCTTGAACTGACCTTTTCTGATGCCACCCAGTCCAACTTGATGTTCAAGAAAGAAGAAGACCTTCTCAGTGGGCTGTACACCCTCTATCACACAAGTCCTCTGAACAGGGCAAACCTGGTAAGCAACTTCCAAGCTGTTGGGCACACACCACTGATGCCCACCAGAATTGGCAGGACCCGATGGGTAGGACACCTATTGTGTGCCCTGGACCACTCCCTGTGAGGTTACCACGGGCTTGTCCAGCATCTGGATCAGGTAGTAGCTCTAGATTGCTATGCTAAATACTCCAAAAGTCATCATCAATATGTAATGTCCAGTGAATGAAACATGTTTGTTGTTAGTGTTTTATGCACTGTTAAAATGTCATATCTAATATTTATATAT
Organism: Galaxias brevipinnis; assembly: GCA_036023535.2. Classification (NCBI taxonomy): domain Eukaryota; kingdom Metazoa; phylum Chordata; class Actinopteri; order Galaxiiformes; family Galaxiidae; genus Galaxias; species Galaxias brevipinnis. Next base: position 6,426 of record JAVQIZ010158845.1, read on the forward strand.
GCAAGCAATTAATTGTCTGTTTGTATGTTTTTGTTCTTTATGAATTTCAGATTCAAGGGCCATGATGAAGGCCACAATGGCCAACAGCTATGAGGGAATTTCCATGACCAGAGGTGACAGCAAGACCCTCGTCACCTTTCAAGACAAAATGATTGACAGGCTAGTCGAGAGTATGACTAACAGGTTCCAGGACGCCAGCATAGGGGTCATGTCTGCCACCGAGCTGGTCAGCTTCACCAACTACCAACTGGCCAGAGGCAGGAGATGAAGTAGCAGGTTGGTTCTTTATGTGTTGTATTAGAAGGCACTCAGGTCAGGTTCAGGATCATATATTTTATAGTTAGAGAATTAAAACTGCCTGATGCCTGTCGTAATGCAATGTAATTTATGTGACTATTCTAGATTTTTGTGAAACGGAACTGGAAACCCTGGTTGACCACTCCAAGCCTGTCCTAGAGTCATCTGGCATCCATGTTCAAAGGATCTGACAAGTGGACTATCCTTAAGCCACTGATTTACCAAGAGTCTCAGTCCCTGCAGGAGATGTCCTTGTTCAATGTGAACAGGAGCCATCAGCATTGCTGCCCTGACTTACTGGCATTAGTTGACCTGGTCCTGTACCTTCCTGCTTCTACAACTGAATGTGAAAGAGGTTTTAACACAATGAAACTGGTGAAAACCGATTAGCGGTCCAACCTAAAGTCAGACACACTATCGGATCTCCTTATGATCCAGCTGTCCTCTCCAGAGATCAGTGAGTATGATCCCACAAAAGCGATAATGCTGTGGCACCAGTGCTCTGTCAGGAGTAGGAGGCCAGATTTCATGGACTGTGGAAAGAAGTGTGACTGCTGTAGGGAATGAGGAGTCTGATGAGGATGTTTTCATTAAAGTAAATCATTATGCATTTAAGCATACAAATTCAAATGAAAAAGCATTTAAATATGTTTGCTTGAAATTTAGCCCCCGGTCTCTTCTTTTAGTTTGTTTTCAACATAATACTTACTATCACAATGAAATGTACTGAAACAAATGTACATGTGACACAAAAAGGCAATTTATTATTTTGGCCGGTAAAAAACATGATTGGCCTGTGGATTTTTTCGTCTACAAGTCCCCTTGGCCGGTGAGTCAAAAAAGTTAATTTCGGACATTGTACGCAGGTATAAACACAGCTGCACATAGAGACAAATATCTTACTTTTTGGAGAACTATCATCTAGTCTGCCAGAATGACCATCGGTCTGTTTGAAGAAATAAAGGGGAGGCTTGCATGCCAAAAGCACTATCCCAACCGTGAAGCAGGGGTGTGGTAGCATCATGTTGTGGGGGTGCTTTGCCAGCTGCTTTGCCAACTAAGCAGAAATAAATCCCTCTCTCTACCATTATTCTGACATTTCACATTCGTGATAAAGTAGTGATCCTAGCTGACCTAAAACTGGTAATGTTTACTAGGATTAAATGTCAGAAATTGTGCAAAACTGAGTTTAAATGTGCATGCTTTTGATTCCAATCCTGATCCTTAAATCTCACACATCACAGAAGCGAAATATGATAATATAAGATGATATATAAGTAAATAAGAAAATATATGCACTCATTCAACAATTATTTTACAGTTTCAACTTATATTAAATCAAAGCTGCTGGCAACCTCTGATGGGTCCTAGCTATCTACCGAGGTGACCAGAAAAACCTCAATGGGCAGTGTAGAAGCCTCTTTAGTTTTGGACAGAGATTGACAGTGTTGCAAAGAATTTTGTGATAAGCCACGCCTTCTTTATATTTCATTGGCTTATAGCAGTCACGTGCTTTGGCCGCAAGGTCTGCCTTTTACACCATTTACATATCATGGTCAATTGATAATATTTTCCAAGTTTGGTGATGAATGGACAACCAGATCAGAAGTTCTATTATTTTAAGTGTTTTTATCAAACAATTCGAAACAGGCAATCCATTATTGCTGACATCTGTCTGAGGCTTTTTTGTTCATTACAGGGAGATGAAGCAAGGAACTGAGTTTGGCGACTCTAGCCAAAATTGTATTGGAGATGTGAACTTTCATAGTCTGCAAATTGGATCACCTATTATAGCGCCACCATGAGGTCAACTGGGGTCATATTTTTGGTTGGGAGTAGCCAGTACTGGTAGCAACTAGCATGCAAAGTTTCAAGTGTCTAGCTATGCCACTTGCTGACTATTTGGGTATTATCCCATCCACAGAGATCAATTTGTGGCCTTTGTAGTGCCACCTTTATGTTGGAAGTTAAAGTTTCATGAGAATTGGACTGAGCTATAACCATTTATATGGGAAGTCACACCCTCTTTGAATTTTATTGGCTTATAGTGGTCACATGATTTGGTCAATAGGTCTGGTTTATACAACATATACATATTGTGGTCCATCGACGTTACATACTAAGTTTGGTGAAGATTGGACACATTTTTTTGTTTTTGTTCATCGTGTGAAGGTGGGCCTCTGACAATAATTTGGTGACTCCATGTCATATGGTGTAGGAGATATGGACTTTCAAAAGTGTGGAAATTTGGATCACTTATAGCTCCACCATGAGGTCAACTGGGGTTTGGGAGTAGCGGTTAACAGTTCCAAATAGTTTGCAAACTTTGGAGTCAGCAGCCCCATGCAGCAAGCAGCAGCTCACGGGAAATTGAGCGACGGCAGGAAAACATGAATAATAATAATAACAGAGAAGTATAATAAAGCGGTACAATAACTATAAGGTTCTACGCCTTTCAGGCTTGGACCCTTAATTACTCTATTAAGATACCTCTTACCTCCAAACTTCCATTCCATGTCAACCAGCTGGTTGACCATGAGCGTCTGTTCTATTGCCAGTCTGGACAGCACGGCATAGTGAACGCTCCACTGGCAACACAGCATGATATATTTAAGTAAGTGTCTACCATTGACTGTTGACAAAATTGGAATTCTTGAAGTATTTAGATAGTAAATACCCTATCCAAAAGAAGCCACAGACATACAGTACCTGCTGTGATAAATGTAAAGATTTGTCTTCACTTAGTCCTTTGGAATAAAAACGTACATAAAAAAACTTTTAACATTCACTGTGGAAACAAATACTGTTTTGAATTATAAAGGGTATAAACATTTGTGTTTGAATATACCTAAAGTCAGAAGATCTTCTTTAACTTGTTCTGCGGTCAGATTCTTTTTCAGAGCACCTTATACAGTAAAAAAGGCAGTCAAGTTAGAAATAAAAACTGTTAATTAAATTGCTTTATTTTAGCAAGGTGGAGACAGAATGCATGGGGGACAAAATAACATTCCCTAAAGATGATAAGGATCTATGACACTCAGAGTGGTAGGATAGAAAATGATTTAGGGGATTTTTTGTTGTTGTATTTGGCGGCAGTATAAATACTCTCACCTTGAGGGACGAGTAGGACACTCTTCATAAGGTTTCTCAAGGGCCCAAAACTCATCCCCTGTTCTCTTGCAAACTCACTTAGCTGCTCTAAAAAAAATTCAGTCTTCACATGCAGGAACGTGTGTCCACACACACACACACACACACACTCGAAAGATTTAACACATTTTCTCATTCAAGACAATGGGAAAGTGTGACGTAACTTTTGTATTCAGCCAGTTTGCGACACATAAGCATAGCCTCGATGTAAGTTCTTGTCTTACCTGTTTAGGTTCCAGCAAGAACTGGAATAGAATCTCTGTCAGACGCATGAACTGCTGCAGAGAAATGGATGTCAACATGTTAGTAGGCGCAGCATTTTCTCAATAAAAAGCATATCACTATTAATTAATGTTTATTGCATTTATTTTAAGATATATTTCAAGATAACTTTAGCTGAAAAGTCAATCTGATAAGCCTGCCAAATACTTCGCATTTAGGGACGCACCGATCATGAAATTCTGGGCCGATACCGATGCCAATATTTAAAATAACGATTTGGCCGATAACTTATGCCGATGTTTTAAAGGCCTATTTTGTTTTTGTCATTTATTCCCCCTTTTGTGCCAGGGAAACAAAGAAATCATAATAAAAACTGTTTTAAATAGGGATGTTAATCTTCAATTTAATCGATCAAGAGATTCAAATTAAACGGGTTAACCTTGTCTTTTGGTTGAAATTCATGATGCATGTGTATTCCTATCCCGTATGTGTTCTATGCCTTTCAGAAGTATTTGTTTATGAGTGACGTCATCACATTGCTGCTAGAACGCTAGTTTGTTGTTAGCGCTAAAGACGATCTCTGTCTGATTTACATTGTGTTATGCTTTTACAGTTTTAACCTACCTCCAGAGACTCAACAAACGGAGTTCAACAGTACCTCTTCATCAGTGGTTATTGGATAAGGAGTTATCAGTCTGCCAACTAATGCAGTTTTACACACACCAATAAATTAACACTTTCAACTAATTTGTCTTTCATAGGAAATCACATAATTGGTTAGCTGTCTAAAAAAGGTAATTCACACCATATCTCCCTGAAAAAGACATGCATTTGTTTTTCATTTGTAAACAATAAAAAAAAACGATCCAAAATTAATTGTATTATACAGTTCGTGCGGGAGTGATTTATTAGTGAGTTATTATTTGCTTTATATCAATATAATTGTTTTATCAGGTTGGCTATGTAATATGACAGTTAAGGGTCAGCAAATGTAAACCAACACCAACTGCTTCAATGTGCCTTAACAGTGCTAGCATAGCAGGCACATATAACTGAACAAAGAGCCAAATGAGAGCCAAATGAACCAGCTATTTTTGGTGAACGGAGCCAAATGAACCGGCTCATCCAAAAGAGCCGAAATTCCCATCACTACAATTAGTATAGTAGCGACTTCAGGAAGATCAACAGAGACTCACGACTATTGACCCTTTACTTGTTGGTATTGAAGCAAAAAGATGTTACACCAGTCAGACTAAATATCTGAACTTATTCACAGACACACCATACAAAGTCACGGTGTCACATCTAACAAAAGTACAAACCGATATCTGCGGTTACAACACTTCATAACTCTTTGCATGAACATGATAAAAACAGAACAAGGAAACACAAACATGATAACAAGGAAACATTAAGAACCTAGTGTCCGTAACAATAAACAGAGTTACTCTCCAGGCATGCTGGGAGTAACGGCCGATGCAACGTTATGTTGATTAGTCAAGATCAAAGATGTCTGCCATGCGCGGTGATGACCCCCAGCTCCAAAATAAATTGGGAACAAAATAAATAAGAACAAATCCAAGAACGTATAAACCTCTCTTGGTCTGGTATGACAAATTTGGTGTTCCAAACCATACATATGGAAGCCCATAAGGGACTTTATTCAAATTAAAATGTAAACTTGAAAATGCAAATGCAATTCCACAATAGCATTATCACTTTCCACATTTGTATGTGTTATTTGAGACAAAATGTAAATGAAAATGCAATCATCTCATTTGCCATTGCA
>JAVQIZ010158862.1:0-10851 GCA_036023535.2 Galaxias brevipinnis
TCCACAATACACAGACAGCCATGCAATGTTGTATGACAGAAGGGGGCGTGGATGCACACACACAACATATTGTGACATAACCGACACTTCAACAGTAGACACAGTCCAGATGAAAGAAACAATGGAGTAAAATATAAAACAAAAAGCTTAAAGCTTGAAATTAATTATATGTAAGCTTTTCGCCTTTTCTGTCACCCTTCACCTTTTAATGGCAAAGACGCCATACGGCCATGATACTTAATAATAATAATAATAATAACAATAATAATAACATTTTATTATTTGATTGTTTGATGGCAAAGATGCCATACGGCCATGATGCTTAATCATAACAATAAAAATAATAATAATAACAATAACAAAAAAAAGCTTAATAATAATAATAATAATAAGAATAATAATAATAATAACAATCATAGTAATTTACTGGATTAAGCGCTTTCCTCTTGGCAGTGCCTAGGATATAAAGGAGTATTAACCCATGTTTTTTGCTTGCGTTTCTATCTTAAGTGTGAAAAGGATAGATGGGAATTTTTTTCTGTAATTTTTTCTCATTTTTCTCTGTAGTAACACAAATGGCACCTGGTGGGCAGATTGCAGTGTTAGGACCATCTTGTCTCCACTTAGCGCTAAGTAGCTTGTGGGGGCCACTGACCTGGTAAGTGAGAGTGTGTGTGTGTGTGTGTGTGTGTGTGTGTGCGCGCGCGTGCGCGTGTGCGTGTGCGTGTGCGTGTGCGCGTGCGCGTGTGTGTGCCTGCCTGCGTGCGTGCGTGCGTGCGTGCGTGTGTGTGTGATAGCCAGAGGTGGATTGGATTACACACGAGCGGCAGTCATTCTCAGGTTATGGGCAGAGCTCTCCCTCATGCTGATCACCTGAGATGCACACTGCAGGTAAATGACACTGCTCTCCAGTCCCATTAGCTCCCCTGCTATTGTACCCTCACATGTCAATATGGGTCATATGCTACAGCAGGGTCACCATGGTAACATGACAACGACAATTCAACAGTAAAAAAATTCGCACATCCAAGGATTTCGGGTGCGGGACAGAAAATGTATTATTAAGGAGAAAAGAAAGTCCGCAACGCCGATTTGCTCCAATTTATTGTGTCGTCAATAAATACCCTAATGGAGCAAATCGGAGTTGTGGACTAACATGACAATGACAATGAGAATGATCTTTGATTGGACGACTTGTCACCAATAGATCCAACTGAAAAGCTTAAGCAGGCAATGACTGACACCTGATTAAAACTTTGAACTCTGAGAGATACTTGATGAGCATACCTGATTTGCCATGGCAACACCTCAACACCAAAGACAGAGTTGAAGAATATAGAGGCATAACTAAGAAGTGTTTAATTTAAAATGATGATATATACTGTATGTTTGAGGAAGTAAAAATAAAAAAGAATAACAATATAAAATGATTAGCTAATAGAAAATATTTTAAAACTAAAAAGGTATTATGATTGTGGGATTATTAGTTCATTTTTAAAATGTTAAAAAGCGAGATTTGAAATCATGTCAGCAATCACTTTATGCCACTAGATGTAGTTATTGGGAAACGTTTGCTCACTTGCTGGGTGGCTGGTTATACCGCTGTTCCAGGTATGGGTTTTCCACAGAGTCCATCCACAAAACATTCTGGATTGCAAAAAAAAAAAAAATTTATAATAATTGTATAATATATATAATATATAATATAATATATTGTAGTGGTTAAATCTGCCCGCTGATCTAGAATCAAGTCATGTGTCAACCCTCCCCATTATCTACCTTTTCTTCTGTTTCAAATTACACAATTTTAAACAATTGACTAATTAAACCACTTTAACCATTAAAAATAAAGTATATAAACTATGTATATACACTCACTATATACAATTTCAAGATGATTTACTTTTGTTTCAATAAATCCTTTCTAAACACATTTCTCCAAAGACTGCTATGCGGAAAGATAATTCAGAATCAATGACATTCTCATTTGGCAAACCTAACGTAACAAATAATCTAATGTCAACCACACAAACGTATGAAGACTCACCTGCTGTCCATAGAAATCAGCAGAAGGAGAAGATCTGGACCTCTCATGGACACATATACTTTTCTCCTCCGCATCCAGAATGTTTTCAGCCGAGTGATACTTCCCTTTCCCCTGCGTCTTGCCGTCTGAAACTTTCCTCTGCATGTTCCAGGTGGCCTGGTACTCAGCGAAGGTGCCCAGCCTCTGCTTCTCCATCCAGGCTTGTCTGGAGCTAGGGGAGTCTGGAGCTAGCTCTGCGCCGGGACGGTGCTCTCCAGAGCAGACCCCCTGTCTGGCTTCACCTGCCTCTGCCCGGTCCTCCCCAAGGCTCTGCTGTCCATGTTTGAGCGCGGCTCGTGGAAAAGCTTGTTTGGCCTCAAAGAACCTCCTCCGCTCCCCTAAGGAGCCCGAAGAATGCTCACCTTCGACCCCGACCTTGTGTATCTTGTCCGGTTCCGAGTATGAGTGCAACCGCTTGTCCGCGGAGAAGCGTTTGCGACCTCCGATGCGGGACAGCGCCCCCTGGGTGTAGCCCGCCGATTTCCCCGTGGTGGGGTCAGCACCAAAAGGCTCCAGATCTTTCCTCTGGAAGGAGGTGGCCTGGAGGACCCTGGCCTGCGCCTCCTTCAAATGGTCCTTGTAGGAGTTGGAGAAGGAGCCGTCGGAAGAGGAGGTGGCGGAAGCGGCGTCGCTGGAGGCCGCCACGGAGCTTCGCCCGCTCTGGTCCTCCCCTTCCTCGGCCGGGCAGCTCAACGCCGCCGCGCTCCGGCTCTTCTGCAGCTGGGCTCTCTTCAGCTGGATCTCGTGGCGCAGCGTGGTGGCGTACCGGTCGCTCCGGCGCACCATTTTGCCGCTGGCCGCCGAGGTGGAGTCCGACGCCGGCTCCTGAAAGAGGGCGGCGGCAGTGGTGGTGGAGGAAGAAGAAATAGAAGAAGTGGAAGGGGTTGCGGGAAGCTTCTTCTCCGCCAGGCTCCTCCTCTCCTGGGTCAGGGAGTGGAGCAGGGGTGTCTTCTGCGGGGAGATGCGGTGGTCCTGCTGGGGCACCCAGGGGTCCTGGAGCCTCTCCCTGGAGGGTTTCTGTTCAGCAGCGTGACGGCCGTAAGAGAACCGCTGGATGTCGCCGAACAGTCCCTCCGTCCTCCTATGGCAGTCTCTCTCCTCCACGCTGCCTCCTTTACCGAACGACAATAACCCAGAGGCCGCGGGGTCATACGGAATCCCGTTGGGGGGTCTAAAACGCCCGCTGCGCTCTTTGTTCTCATCGAGAGGCGCTTGCGACTGACCTGGGGGATGTTTGACCTTGTGGTTGTTGACCTGGGCGGAGTTTAACGTGCCCCTGTCGTCGTTTTTGCCCCGGTGCGTCGTGTCCTTCTCCCCCCACCAACTGTCAGCGCTGCCCTGCCTTACTGGAGGAGGCTGGACCTGGGCTGGCTGCTGTGTGGTGATGCAGTAGTAGCGGATGTGTCCTCCATTCTCCTGGATAGGGTCGACAGAGGAACCCAACAAGGATGCCATGGAACATCTCCCCGGTTTGCTGGGGACATTGGCGGGGAGGTCCTGGAGGCTGCGGTAGTAGCTGGCCACACTCTGGGGTTTGACGCACTGTCTGTCTGGGTTGGCTCGGGTCTGCAGGTAGAAGGGGCTCTCCTCGCTGCGCTGCCTCTGGTGGTCGGGAGGCTGGGAGGCGGGCGAGGGGCCATGCCTCACGTCGTTGCTGGACAGCGAGTAAAGCTTGTTGGGGTGGAGCTGGTTGTGGTCAGAAGCGGAGGAAGGGTGGAGGTGGTCTTTTTTAAGAGGTGGAGGGATGTAGCTGCATCTTGCCTCGGGGCCCTGGTGCGAGTAGGTATGGTGGTTGTTGTGGTGGTGGTGATGGTGGGGTAACGGGAGGTGGTGGGGTAGTGGGTGTTGATGGTTTCCATGTAGGTTGCCGTGGCTGTTGGTGTCCGACGACCTTTCTGTAACTCGGCCCTGAAACTTGGGTGCCGCGGGCGCTTCGGAGAAAGGGAACACCTTTGTGATGGCGAAACTGTCGCTTCGCATCGGCGGGGGAGGGGGCGGAGGAGACGGGGCCGTCGGCTTCTTCCTCTCGGGAACGTGCCACACCGGCCCTACGTGGAACTTCCCGGCGTTGGAGAAGCGATTTCCAGGTTGGTCCTCGGAGCTCCGAGGACCCTCCCAGCCGCCGTTGCCCACAGGAAGCTGCGGGTGCCTGGGTCGCTCACTCTGTCGCAGGCCCTCGCCTTGGAGCCCCTTGTAGAAGAGGGTCTCGGCCGTGGGGTCGTCGCCCGGAGAGGGATCGGGGAGCGGGGGGCTCGTGCTGACTGAGAAGCAGCTGAAGCTGGACTCTCGCTTAACGGCTGGCACGCTGCCACAGTAGGGGTCCGCAGTGTATTTGGTGGGGGAATGGCGTCCTTGGTTGTAAGGGAGGGAGGAGGAAGGACGTTCTAATTTCTCCATACTGCTGCTCGCTGAGTTGAACCCGCTGGGCGTCGCATGCAGATCAGGCTGGTCACCGCAGGTAGATAGCTGTTCTTTTGAAGAGGACCTTGTGTTCAATACACAAAGAATATTTGTGTAAGGTGTGCATGATATAAGATTAATATTTCCAAAAAGTTTTTATTTTAATAACATCAAAATGACATGATTACATAAAGAAACATTAAACTGACATATAGTGAACTGTATATAATAATATATATGTGGATATATAAATATATATATATGTATATATATATATATATATATTTAGACACATTTATATACTAGTATATACAGTTCATATAATGTATGAATTGTTCACTGTTGTCTGTAAGGTACAGTGTTTAAATGTTGAATTGACTACAGCCATCGAACACCTTATCGCCGACAAATTAAATTGCGCACTACGCTGAGATTCCTGAAGCTAACTAGTACAATAAGGACTCATGGAAGGTCTACCAGCTCACCTAGCCTCATGCTGGGACTGCCAGATGTCTGGAGCAGCAGGGGGCTGGCTCTCAGTCGGCCCTGTCTCTCCCTCCGTCACCTTGGGCGAGTGCCAGGAGTGGGGCCGCGAGGCAGGCTCATTCTTCCTGCAGCAAGGGGAAACCCCGACCCATTTATAAACCAAGTCAAGTATAATCTCAGGAAAAAACTATTCTTTACATAATGAAATGCGAACGTATTTATTTATTTGTTTGTTCTAAGTGAAACTGTAGATTTGGCATTAACTGTATATGACACTGATCTCTATATTGTAGTTATATGTTAAACTACCAAACAAAACAAAAACGCAAGCTCTTGTAGCTAGTGTTTACATGCAAACAAGCACACCTTATGCTACCAACTAACACAGTTGAATACTGATTCCCTCTGGAAAAAGCCATGTCCTTCAGTCTGACATTGATTCACACTATACACATACCCCTTGAAGCGGTTCTTCCTGATATGCATGTGAGGGAACACACTTAATTAACATACAAATACATTTCACCTGAAATTACATTGTAAACAATACATGTTTTTGTTGTTTAGGAGACTGTACTCATTTCAATCTAGGAAATATGGTTTCATTGCAGCACACATAGATTCTCATGTTCATGTAAAAGATATACAAAATTTAAGCTAAAGAAACTCCATGCATGCGATTGCACTTAGACATCTAAAACAAATCAATTATTTATGAAACTAGCACAAAGGACTGGCACGTAGATTACTTTTGACAACATAATTGAGTCAAAACAATAAAACATTTTACCTTTAATAATGTTAACTAAATGTGTAATTACCTGCTGTAAGTTCAATTACGAATAGCAGATACATAGGTTATTGGTTCAACTTAAAGTTCTATATATTGCATATGAAGTCCCTCTGTTATAATGCATTGTCTGAATCATAACAGAGTTGAGTCTGAATTATACCTACAGTACTTGGCTCTAAGCCTCTTAGAAACTCACAGGATGTAACAGACACATTCAATTACAGACATTCAGCTCGCCACCATCTCACAATGACGCGACAAACACGACTACGACAACCTGGTATTTGACAACAACTGTAAGGAGGTGGGGAGGAGGATTAATGCTTGTGGTTCTCATGGCAACAGGAGTGGAGCAAGGTTTAAAAAACAGCAAACGTATTAGGATGGTCTGGTTGGCTGGTGGCAGAACCTGGGGTAATATAATATTTCTGTTTGTCAGCTAAATACCAGACACCAACTAAATAAATAACGTGTGCGAATTACTGTAAGAACAGTGTATTTTCAGGGTTTGACAACTTGGGGGGCAGTTTTATAAAATATGCCCGAGATAAAAGTGGAAAAACAGCAAGAAAAGTCTTAAACCAAACCACAGTATTACAAATATGGTGTGAAATAAAATGGTGGATTATGCATTATTATTTTTTGTCTGAAACACGACAATGGCACCACACAAGGTCAAAGCTGGAGCTGGGATTGATGATCAAAGCAGGTTCGCAACCACCACTCAGGTTCAAAGCACAAGTACAGATGTTTAGCTCTCAGAGTACACTGCTGTCGCACTGTTACCTCATGGAACTTCGCAAAATCTTGGTGAGAAAGTTCCGGGCCACGTGTACGTCATTGTCTGACGGCATTGTTTGGGATACAATGTCCACCATTTTTAGGGTTTCCTGCACAACAGGGAGGAACGCAAACTGGAATAAATGTCCTGTTCTACACACAGTGGAACCAGAATGGATTTCAAATGTACAAGCTGGCAAGTCAGTCGGGTGAGTACCACATTCACACCCCCACCCCCCCCACCCCGCCAACCCCCCAGAAAAAAGAGTGAACGCTTGAAAGAAGAAAAAAAACCTGTAGTAAGTCAAATAAGAAGACAGACGTTTGAGGAAACAGCTTAATAATCAAATGGAATAAACGATGTGTGTCTGACCACCAACCTGGCACTGTCTCCCCCCAAATGGATGAGTAGAAGACGCCCACACTCCTCCATATACTCAGTTCAAATTCATTGTATGTTGCAAAGTGGCTTAAGCTCTTTAGCCTTCCATTAGAAAAATTTGCTGAGTTATCCCACAGCTAGACCAAACAACAACCCACCCCCCACCACACACCACACCCCTGTCGGTCACTATGACAACACTATTAGTAGCGGTTAAGTTATGAACGATGACATTCTCCGTTAAAACTTTCAAGATCAAATAAAAAAATATTCCTCACTAATACATTGGGTGCTCATCTGCAGTAAAAAAAAATAATAATAAAAAAACTGTTGTTACATCGAGCCTTAAAAGACCTTCAGCCTCCTATCATAAGCACACCCTTAACCTTGCAATGCCATGACAGAGAGAGTGCATTCTTCAGCCTGAGGAATGCAGGGAGGTATTTGTCTTGGCCAGAAAACCTACCGGCGGGCCAAAGGAGGATGGTGGCTATCTTCCCTGTTGAGCTGTGTATCTCTAGACAGTAACCAGAGAACCTCTACTCCTCGTTTAATATGACATAAAGCGACTGTTGCCGTTGCCTCTCTTTCTCCCTCTCTCACCTTCTCTATGTTCCTAGTTTTTTTTTCTTGGATAGGCTAGAAGTTTTGAAAAACAAAATTGTTTTAGCAGGAGTATTTCAAAACGTAGAATCCTCCCATGGAGTAAAAAGACAAGTCCTTCACAAGTCTTTTAAATCTATTCCTCTACCCCCCTATCTCTCTCTCCCTCTCTCTCTCTCTATCTCTCTCTCGCTCCATCTCTCTCTCTCTCTCTCTCTCTCAAACTAGCAGCTAAATACACAAATTCACTTTCACTTAATTAGGTGTCTGTACTAGCAAACAAATAATTGTCATATTATATGGGTCAAAAAAGGTTTTTATATTTTGAGTCTTGGTGGAGTCACAAACATCATCTATTGCGGAATCTCACTATTAAAAAAAAACCAAAACATTACGAATATACCCAGTAGCTATGCCTGTGAAAATCTCAGTTTGAATTGTCATTAGAAATCTAATCCATATGATGCTTCTAACTCATGGACACAATAGGCTGATCTGCTCGGTATGACAGCATTCACAATGAGAATGCTAATTCCCGTTCTAGTCCTGTGGTTGTATTGTCAAGAACTACAGCTGGCCCAGCTAAGAGTAGGAGTGAGAGTCTCGGTTAATTTAAAAATAAAAGCTCCAGTTTCAGTGAGAAAATCTAACAGCTAGTACAAACCTCAAATAGTAGAAACTGAAACATTTTTGTACGAGTGTGGATGGCATCTAAGAGGGCGCAACGATTTACGATAAGAATAGCAAAGTAACAACTTCGACAATAAAAAAAAATAGTTAGACATTTTATGGAATTCTTATCCTCAAATCGAAACGATCTTGCATGGAAAAATATATTTGCCTAGTAAGAACACACTCACCACAAAAAAAGCTAGAAGTCACAAATCAATTCACGTGTCTTTTCCAAAGAAATCAAAGATAATAACTGCTGCTATGAGCTCCATGTTAGTCCAGCATACCTTCACAAAACAGTTCACAGATGCAATGAGAGATGTGTGTCTAAGAACCCTCTGGAGCCCATCACATCCCAGCTATGGGGAATCTGGTGCTGAGGAATCTGACACATCCATAACCTTAGGAGAGATAGAGAGAGCCAGCTCGAGAAAAAAACACGCGTTGCTCACACAGGTGCCCGTGAACACACACACACACACACACACACACACACATACACACACACACACAAATGCACTGACACACAAACGCACTCACACACACACACACACAAATGTAATCACACACACACACACACACACAAATGTATTATATGGATTCTCTCTCTCTCTCTCTCCCCCCCTCTCTCTATCTCACACACACACACACACACACACGCACACACACACATGGTTACTGTACCCTCAGCCAGGTCTGTCTCTCCAGTAGAGTATCTCTGAGCTGTGCTCTATTCAACAGGAGATTTCCCTCAGGATTATGGGGCTTTAGAAGAAAGGGGGAGGAGCTGTAGTCCTGTGTCCTTGATGTAATCTACTGTTTGGCCTGTTGTTATTGGCTTAAAGCCTATTACTACTACTGTAGAAAGTAAAACCTAAGGGCAGAAAATGGATCCCATAAAATGTAAACAATATTGTCTCAACGGTCTATTTCCCTACGAAGCACAGACATCTTTTTTTTTTTACCAATTGTTCTATATGAGACAAACAGGAGACAGTAATATTAGTATTAGTATTTAGCCCATATGATCCTATATCTATTCATTGCAGTGGTTGTGGTTTGCAAAATGAATACCCCACCAAAGAGAGACAGCACGTTACTGAATGTTGTGTTTTCTATTGTTGTATGTTGAGTCAAACAAAAAAATGTTTTGGGGTGGATTTACTTCAAGATTATAAAATGTATATTTTACAATATTACACACAAACTACTTTTAATGCGAGCTACTAAGTAAAAAAATATCAGTTTTAGGTTACATATGTGATATATAATACATCTTAAATCAAATATATTTATGAAATACTATATATCTTTAGTGTAATGCAAGAAATATAATGAACTGACAATGTATGAGGGCTCCACCGGGGTTAATACAGCTACACACTTCACGTTCATCGAATGATACCATCCAATGCCACGGTGCAAATGCAGAAAAAAATTGTTTTGGTTCAAAGTCAAAGTCAGGAGATTTACAGCGAAGGAAAGACTCCCCTTCCCCACATTCCAGCCCAGGGAGGTATGCTCGTGGGCAAACAAGACCTTCAAGGAGATGGCGACCGCTCCAAAAAAAAGAAGCGTTGCCATTTCACAGAACAGAACAGAACAGACAGTATCTGTCTTGCTAGATGCAGATCAGGTTTGAAGTGAGTCTTTGACAAACCACAGTTATAGATAGAAAAGATGAGTCAGGCCATTATACAAGTAAACGACCGAACGCAACGCGATCGTTCACCTAAGCCATGAACGTTGCAAATACACCTGGTATTATTATGTCTGTTATAAAAGACTTCCTTGATGACCTGCTCAATTGCTGCTTGATTTCTTTTTCTACAGTAGAGTAGTATGATGATCAGGTCTCAAATATTTGAATGGTCATCCATTTGATTAACACAGTGGTCCCTATTCAGTCCAATCAGTCAGCCTGCCAATTCTCCAATCAACTAGTCAGCCAGCAAACCAGCCAGCCAGCCAGCCAACAAAAGAGCCAGCCAGCAACAATAGAGCCAGCCAGCCAGTCAACCAGAAATTCAGTCAGTCAGTAAGACAGACAGAAAGTCAGTCAGTCAGTAAGACAGACAGAAAGTCAGTGAGCCAGCCAGCTAGCCAGGCAATAAAAGAGACAGCCAGCCAGCCATCCAGCCATTCAGCTAGTCAGTAAGACAGACAGAAAGTCAGTCAGCCAGCCAGCTAGCCAACCAGCCAGCCAGCCAGCAAGCCAGTCAGCCAGTCAGCCTAACCAGCCACAGTGGCCTATACAGTATAGCTGCACGCATGGCCTTTGAGGCCATCCTGCAGGTCAGCCCTGGCCACACAATGGAAAGTGCGGTGGTAATCAGGGCCCGGGCTTAGAGAGGCGTGGCAGGCAGAATACCTCAGCCTCTGGCTGGACCTCGGCCCGGTGTGGGCGGACATGTACGGGGCAAGGACTGTGGCACATGCCCACCCACACACATACACACACACACAAACACACAAACACACACACACGCACACACACACACACACACGTACATAAAGACACCAGACACACACACACACACGCACACATAGACACCAGACACACACACACGCACATGAAACCACCAGACACACACACACACACACACGCGCACATAAAACCACCAGACACACACACACACACACACTCCT
>JAVQIZ010158863.1:0-15691 GCA_036023535.2 Galaxias brevipinnis
AATTTTTGGCCTAACCCCCCCCCCCCCCCCCCCCCCCCCCAACACACACACACACTATGTACTCAACCTTACCACAAGTTTACCACACTCTACTCTGAGTTCTTTGATCCTCGGTCGAGGGTCCTCTCGCTGGTGCCTCGGTCTGGATTCCTGAGATTCTGGGACAATTCAAATGTTTCACGGCGCATACTTGTCCCCCACCCACCCACCCACCCCAAGAGACAGTGGTGGAGATGGAAAATGCCACCATGGTCCCCGGCTCCCTCTCGCTCCATTGTCCCTAGTCTTTAATCAGGGACTCGCTGGCTCACACTGCCACCGTGGTGTGTTGTCTGGCCCTGGGAAAATGCAGGCCTAAGTGCCTGTTGTGTACCGAGGCAGGGACCACAGGGACTCAAAACAGCCACTGGAGGCCTGCGCGCCAGCCGTGGGTCTGCGCCTGGGGGACACACAATAGGAGCAGTCGCAAATCAGCAGACGCACATATTATTCCGCACCAAGTATGATTGACCATGTGTGCCATCCTTTAATCGATCAATCACAGGGTATCCCCATGTAATTACCTTTCATTTATCACAAAAAAGCAAGAAAGCAGGGTCAGAAAACTGCTGGCTAAGAGAACATGAGCCCACAACTATGCAACATTTCTTCAGTGTAAGGGTAAATATACCAGGATGCAGCATGTACATGACAACTGCTTCCCGCAATCCTGGTCAAATGACAAAGTTACATGGAATAAATATATATGTATATACTGTATATATATAGATATATCTATATATCTATATATATAGATCTATACATATATATAGATATATATATATATAGTTCTCTCTAAGCAACCAAAACAAAAGGTGTTGTGTGTTCAACTATTTAGCTATGAGACCAAGAAACAGGAACCAGTTACCTCAGTTCACCTCAGTTCAGGCTGTTCCAAGCAGTCATGAATTTTGTCTTAAAGAATGTGGCAGCCAACTGCATGGCTGGCTATGGGACTATAGAGGATCCTCAAATGAGTCAAGTTTACAGGCATGGGGAAACACCATGCTAGTTTATATTTAGGGATTATGAGCATGAATGGAGTTTTATGGGGCCCCGTAAATTTCATCTTCAAAAGGGGTGAGCGTAGAGTCTGCTGCACGCATTTACCCGGTGGTTTCCATAGGCCACCACGAAGCCATTGTATTCCCAACGTTTACCATGGGAAAATATCTGAAACAAATAAGTTACCCAACTGGGACCCCACAGTGTAGCAGAACACTTCTAAGGGATGTGGATCGTGTTGAGAGGGTGCGACGCCTGTTGAAGGAACTTCTTGTTTACTTTCGCTATGTGCAAAAATAAAAAAAATAACTATTTTCTCCACGGAATGAAAGGCAAATAAACACACATTCCTGTGCAGACAATGTGGGCAGGCGTGAGTAGCCTGTGGCTGGGCAGCGGCATGCTGGACGCAGGGCTTGTTGTGAGGAAGGGGCCCAGTCTAAGGTTCTTCCCTCTCATCATCATCATCACTCTGAGCCTTTGTGATGCAGGATGTGGAGAATGGCAACAACACTCTAAATTAGGTAATGGCGGGCATCTTGTTTTGAGCATTAAACTTTCACTCCATGATCTCAAGTAAACCTTTCAACTCTGTTGGACATTCAGAAACATAACATGAATCAATTTGTTATGTCCCATAACATCTGAGTCTCATATGGAACCTGAAACTGAAACAGGGGTTTCAGCCTTACTCAAGGAAAAAACACAGTGTTAAACGCAACAACAAAAAATTATTGTAGACTTCCTAGGCCTTTATAGCCTACTCCATATAATGTTTGACGAGAAGGTGCCTATTCCTTTCGTTTTGTTGTGAAAATCAAAGATAGCGTTTTCGTCAATGTTGTATACATTTTAGAATTGCAACGAAATTCTCAAAAAAAAAATCTAAAATATTTCACACTGCACATCTAACAGACTAGAACCAAGGTATTCAACATGCATTTAGCCTTCCCTAATGCATTTAGCCAGCATGTTTGCATGCAAAACACATTGTCATTGTACTGATCATGCGGAAGTAGATGGACCGAATGAAAAAAGGGATGCCTAGCATGTTTAGCTTGTTAGCTAAACATTCCGTGATAGCACATGATTCATGCTTGATTTTTCATCATTTTAAGCGCTTGTCCAAGTAAGTAAATTAACATGATGAATAAATTAAGATATTATCAGAAGTGTTTCAATATAGGCATCGTTACATTATATCACAATTGCAAAACATAAGCTAGTCGCTAACTTACAACTATGAAGGGCTAACGTCAGCTACATAGCTACTATACATTTCACTGATGGTGTTTCTGTGTACACGCATGCGATGCATTGTAAAATAAAAGATAGTTTTCAAGGTTAGTGCTCCAAAGCTGGTTTGAAAGGTAAATAGTCATGTTTTGTGTAGCTGCTAACGTTAGCGCTAACATTCATGTTAACATGTTTACATGCTTGGTGTTGTGCGTAGACATGCAGGACAGGGTAAAAATGCATAGCTTGTTAAAGTGTAAGATTAATGGACGTGTCCATTTATGTTGCATTAGTGAAAGGGAACTGGGTAATATCATATTACGACTTGTAAAATAATGTCACGATGTTTATCCTCCTATAGTACATTAATGTTGAAATGTCCTTGATTGCCCATTGAATTGACCCCTCCCACTCGTTGTAATAGCTGTGGACTCTAGAGGAATGGAGGTACCATGTTACCAGTCCAAGTTGCTGTGTGAGCTCAATGAGCAGCGGAAAAGGGACTTCTTCTGTGACTGCAGCATCCTAGTAGACGGACGAGTCTTCAAAGCTCACCGCAATGTCCTGTTTGCAGGCAGTGGTTACTTCCGGGCCCTATTGGTCCACTACCTTCAGGTAAAACAAACAAGGCCGAGAGTTGTTCTAGAAACACATATTTCTTATTGTTTTAAATTTTCAGTTTATTTTCCAACCTATCCACAGGACAGTGGACAGCGGCATAGCACAGCCTCTCTAGACATAGTGACAGCGGAGGCTTTTTCCACCATCCTGGACTTCTTGTACTCAGGCCGCCTGGCCCTGAACAGTGACAACGTCATCGAGGTGATGTCGGCAGCCAGCTACCTCCAGATGACGGACGTGGTCAGCTTCTGCAAGGGCTACATCCGTTCCTCCCTGGAGATTTGCAACAGAGAGAAAGAAAAGGAGAAGGAAAGGGATAATGGCAAGAAACAAGACGGGGGAGAAGGTCTCGCTGATAGTGGCACCCCTGCCTCACCCCCCTGTGGATCCTCAGGAGCCGCAGCCTCGCCGACACCGGTGCCAGACCGAGGGCCCAGTTTAATCTCCCAGCCCACCATCTCCTCGGGGACCCCATCCAGAACCACGCTGCCCAACACACCAGGCCCAGCCAGGGACTCTGAGAGTGAGTGCAGTTCCAGGGGGGGATTCCCGTCCGAGGCTGGAGTTCGCCAGAGAGACGTGGATCTGATGAACCCGTCCTCTTCCTCTTCGTCAGGCATGGCCTTGCAACTAGTGCACCCTAAGATTGAGTATGACCCAGAGGAAGAGTTAGAAGAGTCGCCTGAAGCCAAAGGCTTAGGCCTGTATCCTGGACCGCCTCTCCATCACCCCCACCACGGCAGATTGCTGCTTCCCAGTTCTATACCCAGCAATGAACATTCTGCCGTAGGCTATGGCGGCTACCAACACAGACAGTTTGTGGAGACAATGGTAAGAGGGGGAGGACCCAGCCCTCTCAGAGACAGAGGGGATCACGGGCAGCTTTTCGTCCAGGGAATGGGCCCCGGAGCTGACGGAGGTCGGGTGGATGAAGGTCTGGGGCTTGGAGGATCATCCATTATGGAAATTCAGAGTGACTGGTTTGGAGAAGACGCAGGTGATTGTTTTAGATGGAATTCAAGGCAAATGTATTGTTGTTTCACACATTGTACCTTAAAAACTGTTTTTGGAGAGTTTGCGTGATCTAAATGTTTCCATACAAGAGTATGGAATGCTGGATTATTAGGCCTGTCTAACCTAAAATACATAAAATATTAATTATTGTTTAACGTTAAATACATACAAGCTTAGATGTGTTAGCTTTGATGCCAATGCATGGGCAGACATATTCTCTGCATCTGGTCCCAGGTAAGTATGAAAAAAATGCATGTTAATTACAAGTACAACAGCCCCTACACATTTAATGTTGTTTATTATCGATATTTGCCATTCACCAGGTCAGCTTTTTGTGAATCGCCATGCGAAATGTTACATATTAATAAGGCGTGACTTAAGATTTAGGTCCGTTAAGACGACATGGTGTGCACGTTTTGTCTTTTCAAAGCAAAGTTTGAAAGGTGAATATCTCTCTTTGTCTCTCCCTCCATTCTTTGGCAGGTTTGTGGTTTGATTGAAAGTTTGGCTACTTTCTCCCCCTACAGGTGATGGGATGGTAGTGCCTGTTAAGCTCCACAAGTGCCTTTTCTGCCCATATACAGCCAAGCAGAAAGGCATTCTAAAGAGACACATTCGCTGCCACACTGGGGAGCGGCCATTCCCCTGTCAGATCTGTGGCAAGCGGTTTACCCGGCAGGAACACCTGCGCAGCCACGCTCACAGTGTAAGAACCTCACCTTGGATGTATAGGAAAGGCTGTGCCAGTGTTTTGAATCCGATTCCCATAAACCACGGTACATTTTGCACGTAAATATGGAATTTGCCTTGCTACATATAGTGGAGGATACTACATAGCATGTGTGTTGTAGGACAAACATTTCACGCCAATTCGTCCCTAAGAGGTGTGGTAACTGTCAGTTTTTTCCCCCACTGTATTGTTTTATTTGTGTGTCTCCCTCTCTCCTCACACAGGTTCACAGGTCCACCTGGCCTGTGGTGTGTAAGGGCTGCAGGAGGATCTTCACTGGCAACCTGTCCCCCGGGCTCAGACGATTTGGTCTCTGTGACAGCTGCACCTGCACCACCACCACCTGTGACGACTCCGCCCCTAGTAACCCTGGCAGCCAACCAGAGGTCCTGGACCGTGGGGACGGCGATACTGACTGGTCGAGTTTTATGGACGATGTTGATGAGGTCGAGGTGGGCAGAGTGGAGGATATAGAGGCGAAACAAGAGATTCACAGGCAGCTAACAGGGACTGATGTTGTGATGTGAGACACTTTCCACTTTATTAGCAGCCTCGTGAAGGCTGTCTGGATGTAGTATTTTCACCTCGTGCCACAGCGAAAGCCTGGGGAAAGCTGTGTGCAGTTTGGGATACCAGTTAACAAAAACTTGTGGGACTGTGCCCATTTGATTTTTTTTTACTGTTTCCACCCATCATAATTAAGAGTGGTGTTGCTTGGTAATGGATGGAATTTTGACACGAAGTTGTTGAAACAAATAGTTGACAAATTGTTAGATAAATATGAAGAGTGCTGATTGAATCTGTCTAAAAAGGAAATACCACCCACTGTCCCTAGTTTTGTTTACATCTTTGCCTAGTCTACTTTATTAGTAAGACAGACAGCGTTTGTTGCTCAAATATGACACGTTGATGTTATAGTTAAAAATGTTGGGAAGTGTTTTTTTTTTAAAAAGGTAATTGTTTTAAGTTATCATTAACTGTTACCACTAACTATATTTTTGTCTTACCTGACATGGGAAGACTACCTCAAATGCATTAATTTTTTTCTCAATACAGCGATGACTTCCACTATTTTAGAGTTCTGATAAATGAGCAAAGGTGATACTGTGAAGAGCTTACATTATTATCATGCAGTTGTACTCAATATTTCAGTTTTCGTTTTATCATGGTTCAAACATTAATAATTTTTTTTATTTTTGTATTTTTCGATTCAATTAAAGCATTCCTGTTTTATTTTAATGGGTATGCCAGCAATATCATAACAGTAAAGCTGACATTCTTAGATCGTTAAGCTAAATGGTTTATTGTACTATAAATCAAGATCTCGTATCTTCTCTGAATAAAAACTACCTTGTCATGTGTCTGGTCATATGACTAGATTACTTTGTTGTTATGCCTTTTTTGGACCTTGCTTGTCCATCATGAGACAATTCAAATGCGTCAGGTGACTTTAAAGAATATACCTGCTGAACTAGTTTGTACTGTCTATGCCTACCATCCCACTGTTTGCTTTCAGTTCCTTACTGGTGCGTCAAGTCATATGACAGTCGGGACACGACGTCCACAATAGGTAATGCTAGCAGACATCGACAGTTTGTGTCACTGATGACACCTAAAATGTCGTTTGTTTCTTTTGTGTCATGTTTGGCCATCGTTGCTTTGGTAGACCTTCCTGCCGAAGCTACGCGCTACACAGCCGACTGGGCCAGCATTGACTCTAGACCTTTACCGAAATGGTACGACGAGGCAAAAGTGGGAATTTTCGTTCACTGGGGGGTTTTCTCCGTGCCAGGCTTCGGGCAGTACAGTGAATGGTTCTGGATGAACTGGCAGGGTTCGAAGCGAGCAGCCGAAGTAGAGTTCATGTTAAAAAACTATCCGCTTGGTTTCAAATACGCGGATTTCGCAGACCAGTTCCATGCCCAATTCTTTGATGCCAATGCTTGGGCTGACATATTTTCTGCATCTGGTGCCAAGTAAGTACGAAGAAAATGCATATTAATTACAAGTACAACAGCCCCTACACATTTAATGTTGTTTATTGTCGATATTTGCTATTCGTCAGGTAAGCTTTTTGCGAATCGCCGTGCGAAATGTTACATATTAATAAGGCGTGACTTATGATTTAGGTCCGTTAATCTTAACCTATATCTCGCTCTGTCTCTCCCTATACAATCTTTGGCAGGTATGTGGTTTTCACTTCCAAGCACCACGATGGGTTCACCAACTGGCCTTCAGCTGACTCCTGGAATTGGAACTCTATGGACATAGGCCCTCACATTGACATAGTGGGACAGCTAGCTGCTGCTATCAGGAAGAAGTGAGCATCCTGGTTCTTTATGTCTAGTAGCTTATTTTGAGAACTAAACGGCTACTTTGATGAACTCCTCAGTTTTATGACATAGGGAACGATTTTGAGGTGGGAATTTTTGTGCCTTATAAACATTATATGTCGCCATGTCACCACATTTGTTGACATTTTGACATGTTAATATTTTTCTTTAATTCACCCCTTGTAGATCCTTGCACTTTGGGTTATACCATTCTCTTTACGAATGGTTCAATCCTCTTTACCTGGCGGACAAAGCCTCGGGATTCAAGACCCAAAACTTTGTCTTCCGCAAGACTCTTCCTGAGCTTGTGAACTTGGTGATGAAGTACCAACCTGAGCTGATCTGGTCAGATGGTGACTGGGAAGCTCCAGACACCTACTGGAACTCCACTGAATTCCTGGCCTGGCTGTACAACGACAGCCCAATCAAGGTTTGAAGCCAAAACTCAAAATGACTCACTTCAATATCATCAATATCTTTAAACGAGCATTAGCATAATTCTTGACTTGCAAAACAGGACCAAGGGCTATTTCCCTGTCAAATACTCCCTATGTTTTAGAGATATAGAGCAATTACTTTTCAAGTTAGATATGACTTGTATGTTCAAACTCTGGGGAATCTATCTCTCTGTAATTTCCCTTAGGATGTGGTGGTGACCAACGACAGGTGGGGAATAGGCTGCTACTGCAAACATGGTGGCTACTACAACTGTGCCGACAGGTACAGTCCTTCCACACTACTAGGCCACAAGTGGGAAAAATGCCAGTCGTTAGACAACATGTCCTGGGGTTACCGTAGAAACATGAAGCTTTCTGAACTGATGGACCTGCCCACCATCATAAATGTAAGAGAAAACAGGATGTAACACACCGTCGCTATAGATTTAAAAAAAGAAAAATATCATGTTTTTTTCACCCCCCTCTTTTCCTAATTTTCCTTCCTTATCTTTCTCCCTCTGGCAGGACCTGGTATATGTGGTTGCCCTTGGAGGGAATTATTTACTTAACGTTGGGCCAATGGAGGATGGCATGATTGCCCCTTTGTTTGAGGAGAGGTTGAGGGGAATGGGAGCCTGGCTGGGTATCAACGGAGAGGCCATTTACGGTTCTGCGCCCTGGAGAGTCCAGAATGAGACTTCTTCCGTGCAAGTCTGGTAAGAGGACAAATATAACATTTCCTTTAGAACAACAAACTGTATCGATGTTGAAACTGATATAATAAAATGTTCCCTTGTAATTGTCGAAATAAGAAGTACATTTGAATTCTTCATTTGACTGTCACTTTCCTTTTATAGGTATACTGTGAAAAATACAACTGTGTATGCCATCTTCCTTGGCTGGCCATCCAAACAAATATTTCAGCTTGAAACACCAAAAACAACTGCAGCTACCAAAGTTAGTATATAAAAAATATAGAAGTACATTTTACTTTGTATTCATTCAAATTACATTTGAATAACTGTTTGAATCTGAGTTGTATGCTTAAACAGTGAACCTTTATTTCTCAGATTACACTGTTGGACTCTCCTACTGTACCCCTGAAGTGGGCACCATTGTCTCAAACAGCAGGAGTGCTGGTGGTTCTGCCAGAGATGCCAGTCTCTCCAGCCAACGCATGGACTCTGAAACTGGAGGGAGTGGCCTAATTTGATTGGATACAAATTAAGAGACAGGATATTGTCTTTGTTTAGATGTTGATTATTTGCTTACAAATCATATTTTAATTATAAAGTAAAATTGACTACACAAAAAGGCCAATACTAAATAAGTGATTTAGTGATTTTATTGGACATCTCAGGGCATTTTTGAATAGATTTGTTTATATCGTATGTGTGTTTTGAATTGTAAAGGTATGTTTCACATCACTATTAGTTCTTTGTTTTGTTCCTGCGTTGGAATAAGGGCTAATGTTGACCATCAGATTATCGAAGATCATTTCTATTATATTCTTAACAGCTGTGTTTTATATTGGAGTATTTCATTAAAAATGAATAATGAATAAAAGAAAAATGTCATCTGTCAATTTGTATCCTTCGCCAAGCTTACAACGCGAAACTACGGTGTATTGTGCCAATTCACTGTCATGTGATTTGGTCATGTGACAGAAAACATGGCCCAACAATGAATTACTCTTCTATAAAACAGTAGATATATGGACTGTTTAACTTTTTAACAATATTATAACTTAGAAGTAGCCAACCCGATACGAAAAGGAATTGTGTACGCTTTGGTGTATGAAATAAATAGGATTTCGATAGGTCATTTAGCAAGACTTCCTTCTCAAGTTTTGCGTTGAACTACGGTAACAAACTGCAGGATAATGTCAGTCAAAGCAAGCTGTGTGTGTGTGCTATTTGTCGCACTCGTGCTACCTCTATCCAGCGCCCGGTACAGTGCCAACTGGGAGAGTTTGGACGCGAGACCCTTGCCATTATGGTATGATGAGGCGAAATTCGGGATTTTCGTGCACTGGGGTGTGTTCTCAGTTCCGGGGTTCGGCAGTGAATGGTTCTGGTGGCACTGGCAAGGACAACCTCCAGATCCCAAGTATGTACGCTATATGACTGAGAACTATCCGCCTGGATACACCTATCCAGAATTCGCGCCTGAGTTCCACGCCCAATTCTTTGATCCAGAAGAATGGGTCGACATATTTGAGGCTTCTGGAGCGAAGTAAGTTGTTTTCGATACAATTGTTCCTATTTTTATGTTATTTTGTATACACATTGAGCACAATGTGTTAAAAATGATTTCAGATATGTGGTCTTAACTGCAAAACATCATGAAGGCTTCACCAACTGGCCATCTCCGAATTCTTGGAACTGGAATTCAGCAGACACAGGACCACACAGAGATCTGGTGGGAGACTTGGGAGAGGCTGTGCGCAAAAGGTGAAATGTGTACCCACACATGCATAGTGGGATTTGTATATATGATGGAATAATTTCACATTAGTTCATAACATAGGCCTACTCTTAAAATGCCATTTTAAAAAATCATCAAGGCATATATTGTTGTTTGACATGTTTTCATATATCTCAATGCCTGGATGTTTCTGTCCAAAGGTCATTGCATTATGGACTCTACAACTCTTTGTATGAGTGGTTTCACCCTCTCTACCTAGCTGACAAGAAGAATGGCTTCCAGACACAGGATTTTGTTTTGCATAAACTGCTGCCTGAGCTTTACAACATGGTTGTTCGGTAATATTCTTTTTTTTGTAACGCGAGATGTGTATATATGGGTCATAACATAACAAAAAGCCTAGCACACCCATGCAAATGATTAACCTTCCTGCTTTTATTCTCTTTGAGGTACCGGCCTGAGCTGATCTGGTCAGATGGAGACTGGGAAGCTCCAGACACCTACTGGAACTCCACTGAATTCCTGGCCTGGCTGTACAACGACAGCCCTGTCAAAGTGAGTCCCAGCAATATCAGCAAAAATAATAACAATGCACAATCGAGAGCGATGTTTTGCACCATATCTGGTTTATGGCGCCCTCCACTCCTTTGAATGTGTGATGAGCTGTGAAATAAGCTGTAAAATAAAATATTTTTTGTCTCTTCCAGGACACCATTGTGACCAACGACAGGTGGGGTGTGGGGTGCTATTGTAAACATGGCGGCTACTACAACTGTGCCGACAAGTACAGCCCAGGGGAGCTGCCTAAGCACAAGTGGGAGAAATGCACCTCTGTGGACCTCCTCTCCTGGGGTTACCGTAGGGACATGAAGATCTTAGAGCTGATGGATCTGCCTAATATCATACAGGTAAGTCCCACCTGGGTCTGTGCCTTCTTAAAAGCTAATGATACAACTGTTTGCAAAGACGCCTTTCCCAGCCTTTCGATCTGGAAGTAGTTTGCTCATTGTGTGCTGTGAAGCAGTGTCAGTCAGGCTGTTTGACGTAGCGAGGCCTTTTCTACCCACCCTCCTCTCCAGGACCTGGTCCAAACGGTGGCCCTTGGGGGGAACTACCTGTTGAACGTGGGCCCCACTCCGGACGGAACCATCCCCCCTCTGTTTGAGGAGAGGCTGAGGGGGGTCGGGGCCTGGCTGGAGGTGAACGGAGAAGCCATCTACGCCTCCAAACCCTGGAGGGTGCAGTCGGAGAATACCACCGTGCCCGTCTGGTGAGCACCGGGAACACGGCAGGCGTTTCTCCCATCTCGTGTGTTTTCATTTGGCTGGGTAATATGTGGCGTTCCCCAAGATGGACTGAGAAAACTTCTTCTCTCTGTTGCCAGGTACACGTCCAAAGGATCAGCTGTCTACGCTGTCATCACAACCAAGCCCACCAAGTCCACATTCCATCTCTTTGAGCCCTTCACTGGGGAAACCACCAAGGTACAGTTAACAGGCAACACAAGGAGACTTGTTATGCCACACTGCATCATGTAAACTGGGTCCTACTAAAAAAGGTGGTAGATATTCTTGTATGAACTAGTAATATCAGTTCTTTCAGTTGAGCCAAACCATCGTGAAGCGGAGGTTAGTCACTCAACAGGTTGGCTTTGTCTCTCCTAACAGGTGAGGTTATTGGGGCACCCCCAGCCACTATCATGGGCCCCGTTGCAGCCCAAGTCTGGCCTGGTCATCCTGCTGCCTGAACTGCCCTTCATCCCTAGCCAGGTGTGGACTCTCAAACTAGAGGGGGTCTTGTGACCTATACTGTTTAAGATGCAATGACACGTGTCTCCAATGTGGGTTTTTTGATTTGTCACTTGACGGCTGTTGGTTAATTTATATTTTGTATCAATCCTGGTGAGATTACTTGATTAAAAACATTTCAGAGATGATGCCTAAAAGGAAGAAAAAGGATATTTTTTTTATTATGTTTACGCTTTTTAGTCAACATTTTATGATGCTTTCAATATTTGAATTTACCACGATGCCTTGAATCTGTCCTTTAATTAGAATGGCAGTCGATGCAGTGTCTTCCTAATGAATGCTTTTGTGCTGTATTAACCAATGTTTTTGAATGAAACAGTGTTTGGTGTATTCATTAGACATTTGATGCACTCATTGACTGATTCAGACTACTCTGTGTCCCCTTTTCTTATTACAAAGTTTGATTGAATAAATATATATTTCAAGTAAAATGTTTTTGTGTTTTTTTAAAAGGCAAAACAAAATAACATTTGCTTCTCTGATTAATACTTTGCCCCCTTCAACTACTTGTATCCCTGCAATTATAATACAATTACTCACAAAAGTCGTTTTTTAAATCACTTAATTCCAGCCTTCCTTACAGATTCACTTTACGTTGGTTCTCAATCTTAAAGCATAGTTGAAACTTGTGACAGACATTTAGACTGACCGCGCAACACTACACAGTTCAGAAAGTCAAACAGCGTCCTGCTGTAGAATCCGTCTTCCTTCTGCTGAAAACATTTGCTGTAAAGTGCAGGGTCTGATTTTGCTGAGTCATGTACATCTCTTTTCAAAGCTACATCTGTCACCCGTCTGCTCGGCGCATGTCAGAACACAACTTCTTTGTCCGTGTCAGTTTTAAGAAGAGGGAGTGGAGAAAGGGTTTTGTGTTCACACGTGTGAATTGAATTCTGACATTTTGAGAAAAACCTGTTTGGCAAGTATGCACAGTCTACCACATTCTGTTTTTGTTTTGAGAAAATCAAAGTGGTAGATTCTGAGACATATAAAGCACAAAAAGTAACTTGGGTAAGTTATGTTTGTATTTTGTTGTGTATTTCCTTAACACACTCAAGAATGTGTATACATCTACTTCTTTACCATGTGTCCATACCGTAACGCAAACACAAGAGGCCACCCCCCCTGCCTCGCGGGGGTAAACTTTACTGCCCTGTATGTGCCTCTGCTCACTGCCTCAGTATTTTCAAAGCAAATGTGCCTCAACTTCACAATGACAAAGATAGAATGGCATAACATTTGCTTTGCGGGGTAGGAAGGCTATCTACTAATTTGTGAAGGAGTCAGAAAAAAGTTACCCAAAAAAAGACACGCACACACATCAGCCTTTGTTAACTCGCTAAAAATAGCTTTATAATAATCATATCAATTGTAATAATAATAGCCATTAGAAAATGTTGTACAACGTTGAGTGTTACATTCTGTGTAGGGTAAACCATGTCACAGTGTGCCATCTCTCCATGTTTCAGCGCAATGTCAATGTCCCTCTGGACACACCTTAATCCATGAACAACAGAGATCAATAAATATATTGGTACGAATTAACAACATAACTAACATGTTCACTTTGCTAACACCCTTTCATATTGGATGGCACATTTTCAAATTTGACCCTGACCTTGTGGTGTCTGGCCGGAGTCAGGGCAGGTGCTTTCATGCATCTGTGTCTCCACTGGTGGCATCTAAACGACCATATATTCTCTATGGCATCGCTATTGCTATATTCTCTGTTCAAGCCACTGAACAAAAACATAATCAATTTTCAAAAGAAAAACAGTAACAACAGATTGTATGTATGTACAATATCACGCATTGGCACTCAATCATAAGTGTATAAAACAGAATGACGAGAAATTAATAGTGGTTAACTGAGCTCAAGGGCAAAACAGCTCACGGAATGAAACCTGTCATTTGAAGAGCCATGTTTTTCGGCGAGAGCATGACTGCACAGAAAGAGAGCAAGGAAGAAACGAGTGGTGCAGTGGTGACAGCAGAGACTTGGGGGACAACGCGTTCTGCTACGTCACGGGTAAACCGTAGAGTGGTCTGTATCCGTTTAGGCCAATCTCTCCATCCCACTCCGAGACGTCAAGAAAAGAGCAACCGAGTGTAGAGGCTTCTGAGGATACGTCGGTCTGTGGAGGAGCCGTGATTGGAACACCTTGCCAGTCCGTCCGACTGACAATGGATGCATCTTTGTGCACACAAACTGTCAATACAGTGTCACCGAGTGAGCACTGAGAAATGTGTCCTCTGAAAACAGTCTAATAACAGTTCACATTCTCCTGCTCCTTCTCTTCGATAGCAGCAACAAAACAGTAAATAGAGTAGACTATTTGTACTGTACATAAAATCCTTGGATACAGAACAAGGTTCCCATAGCTATAAGGTCAAGTACAACACTATATATAATAATGACAGTGATGGTAATAATTATAATTGTTTTAATGACAATAATTATACTTTTAGTAAGCATACTGTTTGTAATAACAATACATACTAATGTTAATAAGAGCAAAGTCTAACGGATATATACAGATAAGTAAACGGAGGGTGGCAGCAGGGTACTTGTAATTACACAGTAATTGCTCAGTCGTCTCTAGCCCAGTGGTTCCCTGTGTGTTAACTATGTAGAGAAGGAGGTTAACATCACAGTGCACTTACACTCTCACTCTCTCCCTGTCGGACACACACACTCACAGACACAAACACACACATGCATGCACGCACACGCACACGCACACACACACACACACACACATAGACAAACTCGTCAATGCTACAAGGTCATGAAGGCCTCCTATTTAGGTCAGTGCATACAGATACAGCGCGCACACCGGCTACAATTTGGACAATTGAACTAGAGTGGCTAATCTCATTCCACGTGCGGATCTCACAATACTGCACTTCGAAACACTCCCCCCCCCTCTCTCTCTCGTCCTCTCTCTCTCTCTCTCTTTCTCTCTCTCTCTCGCTCTCTGCTTTTTTGTGAGTGTGTCCTGCCGTTACCACGGTTTCGGTAAACCCAGACGACACATGCTGTTTCCCTGGTCCATGATTGGGTTTGGGAAACCCCTGAGGCCACATTCCAGATGCCAGTCCAGGTTATAGTTAGTTTGGCTAGAAACAGAGGTACGTTGAGTTGAATTGTCTGTGTCCCTCTGACGGTGTCGGCATTATGCACTGTAGGAAGAAGGTGAGACGCCGCTCAGTGGAGTCTCAGAGAGACATGGTCGCACACCTGGAGAACGCACCCACCCATGACCGCTTGAACAGAACAGGCAACAGAAGGATGGGCAGATTAAATAGAGTCTAGTCTATGTCAACCACACCCAGCAGTAACATTGAGTGTTTATAATGGACCAATTACAAGGCAAGGTGACCAGCCAACACATTTTGGGCTAAACTAGACCCATTAAATCCTCTGAAAGACATAAAGAGAGAAAGTATTAGAGGCTAGAATTAGAAAGCGTGTGTAGTTCACCGAACTGTGGATCCACACGGAATTGAAGCCTTGTTACTTCCTGGTGTCCCTCCACAGTGAGGTGTGTCCATGTTGTAATTCAAAGGGGGAGTTTAGAAAAGTCTTTCACAGTGGAGTCAGCAGCAGGTCTTTGTGCTTGTTTCAAAAGGATTGCAAGTGTCCACATGTTGTTGTTAAACTTTGAATGCAGAATATTTAGAATGACTTTGACAGGTTCCAAACGCAAGCCAAACAAACAAAGAAATGAAGGGTACAATATAAATTAATACATAGTAATAATAATAACGTTTGATTTACAAATGCCATGCTTAAGGAGTTGTTTAATCCTGGACACTATTGTTTGTATATCTAGGCAATATTTTTGTGTAAAAAGGCTTTGTTTAAGGCCAGCTTTTTTTTTTTTGCTGAGGTTGTTAAATCATCAGTTCAATAAAGTTGAATCTGATGTGATTCAGCTCAATAGAGATATATATATATGTATATATATATATATATATATATATATATATATATATATATATATATATATATATACTCATAGAGTTAACAGAGAGAGG
>JAVQIZ010158867.1:0-5000 GCA_036023535.2 Galaxias brevipinnis
CAATCCATGTGCCAGACGGCAGGATTATAATGTAGATTGGAGAGAGGCATTGCGACGCAGTGACTCACAACCATATCACATCTACATCAAACTGACTTCACTTATTTGATGTTTCAGTGGATTGGTTTGGTTTGCATGTCAAATACCCCCACATTTGCATGTCAAAGACCAGGCGTGTCCCCCCTCCAACGAACCACACACTCACGGATCATCTCATATTGCTTATCACATGTGAGACACTGTCACTGCTGTTACGGAAAAATATCGATTAGGCGATATTAGACAATCGAATTACACAATCTGTGACTTTGGTCATGTTTATAGCTACATACCCAAAAGCATCAGTATCCTGTTAGAATGAATCTATGTCTGAATCACTGATACTCCTAAGAATGAAGGATTTCCACTGCATGCCCAAGCGGTTCTTTCTTGCTCGACCATCTGGCTGATCTACTTTACAACTACTACCTCTTTGTCTTCATGGAGCATTTTTTCACACTATCTATGGTCTGTTATTGGCATGTTTCTGATCGATGTTAGCCTTTGCTTGGCCTGCAGTGGGAATCCGTTAGCTATGGATACGATAGACTCACGTGGATAATTGAAAGCTCATGACCATCATCTTGTGGTCGGTAAGAGAACGACAGTCCCACGGCTGTTGACATAGAACTATTCTGTTGAGGGCGAAACTTTATTACAGCCTTAACGTTGGCCCGTTAGATGTCAGCAAAGAGCGTACACTAATATTCAAATCTAATCGACTAAATACAAATTAAATTTAATTATAGTATACTTCATATCGATTAGGAAATACATTACAAAGTAGGAACATTTTTGGAAAACATTTAGGAGACAAGGTAGTCCAAATGCCAAGGTTCCGTATTCTATAATGTTTAATCCTGTTAGTGACTCATAGCAATTGTCCAATCTACACTAGAAACTGATTACAAAATGGGTTGAACCAACCAAGTAGGTTACCACAATCGACAGCTCACATATATTGAGAAACCCATGCGGAATTTAGAACACTTAGAATTACTCTCTGGGAGATCAGTTCTATCTTGCCTTGACATATTTGACGTCTCTAAAATGAGCTTATTCTGTTTTTGTGTTGTTGTTGTGGTTTCTTCTCTGTGAGTTTGCCATAGCCTTAGGAAATGAATTCCAGGGGAAGGCAATCACAAAGGTGCGCAAACACGTGTGCGCGCGCGCACGCACACACACACACACACGCACAAACACGCACACGCACGCACACACACACACACACACACACACACACACACACACACACACAGTTAAATGGATGGCCCCTAAAACTACCAAGCGATTGTGCCACAGGGCTCTGCTAGGCCTATAAGTTGCATAACTTTGCGGTTCACACACGCAAGCACTCCTAATACTGAAACACTTGCTTTGAGGGTGCGGTTTCTCCTGTTCAAACAAAAGCAAATGGGATCATTCCTGATAACGGCGAAGGTAAACATCCGCCTTTGACTTCAACCTATAACACAAGTGTCACCTGATAATACACAAATCATTCATCAGAGAATTAGATTAAATATGCTCTGATTTGAGGAAGGCTACATTTCCATTTTAAATTCTAAATGTGTAGAATATGTAGACTGCATACCATCTGCAAACAGGTCAGGTTCTTAATGATTAACATTTACCATGCACAAAAAAGTACTGTGTGCTGATTGCACAGTGTGTGTGTGTGTGTGTGTGTGTGTGTGTGTGGGTGTTTTAGCATAGGATGACCCAGATCACTCGGGGAATGCATATCTCTCTTGCCAGTCAGATACATTATTCATAATAAGGAGGCTTCGCCTTGATATAGCAGAGACATGATTACATTACATTACATTCATTTAGCAGATGCTTTTATCCAAACGACTTACTAAATATTGTGCCTACAACAAGAGAAGGTTAAAAGAAACTACAAACTAATCACATAGTTAATTGCGAAGCAAATGCTACATTAAACATGATCTCATCTGCATGGATGCCCCGTAAATCCACTTCACTGCCTAAAGGGCAGGATTTTGGTTGCCCTTGGTTACTGATATACGGGTACACATACTCTAAAAGGATATACTGTAGGCCTACTACAGTACTTAAAATGTATGTAACTATAACAAATGTGCATATAGTGGAATGACAATCGATTGTAAGATGCTAAAGCTTTGGGCAAGGCCACATACGTGATACGTGATACCTACAAAAACTCCGGAGTTCATACATTGTTTTCCTTGTGAACTTTTCTTTTAAAATTTGTATCATCATCTTGACTTAAATCGTTATTTCAATGTCTTCATCCAAAATGATGTGAGTATAATGAAGTACGAGGTATAGAGAGGTGAAGTGTTACTGCGATGCTCTCTGGCCCCTAGATGACAGGACAATATCTAGCCAATCTATGAGAATGCTCCTGACCAAAACCTCCTCTCAGTCAGGAGAGGAGAGTTTGTAAGCGATAATTTTTTTTTTTGTCAAACATGACCTGTGGTTTGCGCATGTGTGTTTGTGTGTGTGCAGTGTGTGTGTGTGTGTGTGGGTGTGTATGTGTGGGTGTGTATGTGTGTGATGTGTGTGTGTCTGTGTGTGTGTGTGTGTGTGTGTGAGTGATGTGTGTGCTGCTGTGCTTTACACACATTTTACCAAGAAACATTACAGACTTGCACACTGTTTAAAATCTTTGATTTCTCTACATAACAGAGCAGGCAGGCAGGTTAAATGACTGGACAGTGTATAACTATTCTGTTAGTGCTTCACAACACTATAGCATGCAGAATCCTTTTACCTTCAATGATGTAACTTAAGGCAGGTGGAAATGAAGAGTATTTAACATGCCATAGCCTAAATACAGTCACCCCACTGTGTCCATAGTTTGTCATCACTAATATGTTTTTTTGAGCTTCTAATTTTTGCCAAGAACTGTCGGGTTAATAATGTGTACAAAAATTATGAGCTACAGTATGTGGATATGGCTGCCTATATTGTTTAAGAGATTATAAATTTTGTTGCCTTCTGATCTTGTTTTTTTTTTTTTATTATTGTCATGGAGCAAGCACGGTTTAAAACTGTGCATGATCACAAGCCAACGTTATGCAAAAATATTACTTTGTGTGCTGTCCCCTCCACAAAACATATGCACCAACGCACACGCACACACACACACACACACACACACACACACACCCACACACACACACACACACACAGAATTAATTGGGTGTTCATAGCCTTCACACTGTATTTGAAACCCACCCACCCTCTTGTTGACAGACTGACGTTGCTAATTCCATACACTAGGGGGCGCTGTTGAGTTGGTGAAGGGCAGTTGCACAGGTCTGGGCTCGAGACAGTGGTCTGTGTGTGCGTGTGTGTATGTGTGTGTGCGCCCAGGGAAAATTGCTCTGAGACGGACAGGACTGGGAGAGACACACACAGAGACATACCAATGTGTTCGGCTCACCAGTTTATCGATCCCCAACGAAATCATCTCGCGGACACATGTGTAAATCAAAAATGATGGAATAATCGACAAAGGATACAACCTGGCTCGTTGGTAGATGCCTCACATTTATTGTTGGAACTGCGAGTGAAATCACGGCTGGCAACGATGTCGGGGAAAATAGAGAGCAAGCAAGGTAAGACGGCTAGCCCCTGATACCGCAACTCCGTTTCGGTTCCCGTTATTTCTCATACATTGGGGATAACATATAGGCCCACCGTTGTCGGATAGGGGTACACTATGTTCGGCACGGCTCTAATTAACCTCCCTCGGCTAAATGTGTGTGTCTATTTGCTGTGGTTTATTCGTTAGCTTCTTGCTTCGCTAGCTTATGCTAGCAACCCATTCGAACAAATGTTTTTTTTTTTTTTCATGGAATTTCATCCACAGAGGCGGCTAGTTAGCCGGCCAGCTAACGTTAGCTACCAGCAGCTGGCTACCGAATTCCAACAAGCTAACGTAACAGTGCGTTTGGCTAAGGATCTAATTTAAATTTTCCTTGTTGGTCTTGGGATTTATTATAGTGACGTTATTTTCCTAACTGTCTGATAGTTTACACCCACTCAACCCACTTAAACCAAGGCAACCTAACAAGAGTTTCAATCATACGTATAGTTTGCTTTGCTACTAGTATGTGTTTTAGTTAGTTAGCGTTTCTGGCAGAAACATAATAGTACATTCCTGCCTATTTATTTTCCAGGCAAGTTGAGCGAGCCGAAGGTGTATTTTCTCCAGCCAAAATAAATCAATGACCCTCCAACTACTTCTGATGCCACATGACATACCAGCATAACTGAGCTTGAGCTGCTTAGAATCAAGTAGTCAAGAGTTAGTCGAATCTGTCGTTAAAACTCTCTTACATTTCTGTGGCGAGACTTTGGCAAGCAAACAAATAATCATACTTTCACGCCCTAGCCTTTTACCACCATCATATCAGGTCAGGTTTCCATGTTCACGTGGCATATTTGGTTTGCTTCTTGACATTTGTTGCGTTCACTGACTGATCTGTAGTCTGTTTCTAACGACGTGCAAGATTATGATCTACTACAGAGCAGTGCATTCCCAAAGACTTTCGACAATCCAAATGGGAGG
This sequence comes from Galaxias brevipinnis, assembly GCA_036023535.2. NCBI lineage: Eukaryota > Metazoa > Chordata > Actinopteri > Galaxiiformes > Galaxiidae > Galaxias > Galaxias brevipinnis. The sequence continues at coordinate 4,610 of JAVQIZ010158867.1, forward strand.
ATTGGAAAGAGGGTTGCCTGTATGACAGAGAGGGAGAGTCGGCTTTAGGAAGGAAATTCTATCCCAGCTAGTAAGGCTTGCATCCCACCCAACCAGCTGTCTCTCCGCCTCTACTCTCAGTCTCGTGTGGTGATGCCTGCACTTTTAACGCACGCACATAGTCTGCTGCTGCTGGGCAGGCACGCGGGGAGGAGGGGGGGATATGTCGCCGCCTAGTCATTCTTCTACAAACAGACGTAAAAGTTTCCGATGGTGTGTGTGTGGCTGTGTGTGTGTGTAAGAGAGAGGGAGAGAGAGACTCTATTTTTAAAGTTTGCCTAAGCTTATAATGTCACTGAATAATATACTCTGTCTTGAAACATGGATTAGTGGCAATGACGTGCTACAGAAC
>JAVQIZ010158867.1:10000-13366 GCA_036023535.2 Galaxias brevipinnis
CCCGGATCACGCCAACAACGCAGCCCCCTCTTAAACCCTGACAGGCCCACTGACTGACTGACTGGCTGGCTGGATTTAGGTGCCCTGACTCCTAGCTTAGACCTATCTGGACGGACCCACACACACACACACGCACACACACACACACACACACACATGAGCACACACACACACACATACGCACACACACACATACGGTTGCCAAAGTGACTTTGTGCTTCCCCAAGCGATGTTGTCTTGGTCGCCGTCCAAATGACACCAGCCTGCCTCTGGAGACTGTTTTTCTCTCCCGGACGGAGATGATTTAGTTGATTAAGGCATTTCATTTACAAAGTCATCTTTAAAAAACATGTTGCCGGTAACAGTCGCTGGGACGTCAGAGTTGTCTGTTTACCAGGGCTGTGTATTGGCAAGAGTCTGGTTATGTCATGATACAGGGGTTACTATTCAATTGCGATACTGTAAGCAAGGCAATTTATAGACTTTTTTTCAAATCTAATCTTTGGATAACTGCTATGGCTGAGGGACTGACCGACTGGCTGAGGGACTGACCGAGGGACTGACCAACCGGACCGGCTGGCTGTCTGACTGGCTGGCTGGCTGATCGACTGGCAGGCTGACTGACCGGCAGGCTGAGGCACTGACCAACTGGCTGACTAACCGACTGGCTGGCTGACTGACTGACTGACTGGCTGACTGACTGGCTGGCTGACTGACTGATTGACTGACTGGCTGACTGACTGACTGGCTGACTGACTGACCGGCTGACCGCCTGGCTCACTGACCGGCTGACTGACTGACCGACTGGCTGACTGACTGGCTGAGGGACTGACCAACTGGCTGGCTGGCTGGCTGACCTAAGGTTGGTCATCAAAACAAGGCTTTACTGCTCTGTATAATTACACGCCCATGGAGTCATACACCTTAATTATGGACAAACTCTCTCTTTCTCTCTCCCTCTTTCTTTCACTCTCTGTCTGTGTTAATCTTGAGCAGCTTGTATTGTATTGACCAGTACAGTATAATATATCGCCCAGCACTAGGGTCACACAGATATTCGTTTTGCTCTGACGCAAGAATAGGGCCTTGGCTAACGGTATGCTTCTTAGCATGACTCCACTCCCCCCAACAAACACACACACACACACACACACACACACACGGACTAATACAGGCAGTTACAAACACTCTCAGCCTCCTCCTGGTTGTCTGGAACAATCAAAGACACCCTTGCCCTGCCAGTAAAGTCCAGTTGGGTCATGTTTTCATCATATTTACAAAATGGCCATGTGGTTGCCAGCGTTACACAATTTCCTGCAGATGGGTCTGGTTATGAATCATATCTGGGTTATTGAGAAAATTGTCACAAAATGGAGTTCCCACCCCTTTTCTGCTGCGATAGTAGACCCTGACCCCAGCTGTGTCAGGGTGTGTGTGTGTGTGGGGGGGGGGGGGGGGGGCAACGGGTCGGGGGGGGTGTGTGGTTGTGGCCCCCCGGCGGAATGTGGAGCTCACCATTCCGTGTTCAGGCTTGTCAGGGAATGAGGGGGGCGTGACTGCCTGTATTAGGCCCTGTGTGTGTTTGTGTGTGAGTGTGTGTGTGTGTGTGTGTGTGGGTGTGTATGTGTTTGTGAATGCCTGTGTTAGTAGCTATGTGTGTATGTGACTGCCTGTATTAGTGTGTGTGTGAGAGAGAGAGATGGTGAGAGATAGCTGGCATGGTAGGAGGGTATGAGTGCCACCCAGCCTGAAACAGGAAGGAAGGACTCACCAGGAAGCTGAAGCATGTTGACACCATGTCATAGAGGACAGGCGGTTGGCATGGTGACGGGGGGAGAGACAGATAGAGAGAGAGAGAGAGAGAGAGAGAGGAACACTTTTCCTTTGAGCTCATTTGTCCGTCTCATCAGTGGTCCGTCCGGGTTAGACATCTCTGGGTCAACAACAGCATGGACACTGCTGACCATCTCACACCCCTGGTGGGTAGTCACACACACACACACACACACACACACACACTGCTGCCAGCCTCTACCCCCCTGGAGCGTGGGCTTTCCTTTGTGCTAGAGTAAGTCTGACTGTGTGACTCACTTTCTCTCCTCTCCTCTTAGATTCCATTATTGACTTCTTACATTCATATTGTTATGAGACGGAGATCCACCATGGAGAGAAGTGTTCAGTGAAAGAGGATCTCAAGCGCCCAGTCAGCCAGCCAGCCAGTCAAACAACTAACCTGTCTATAATCCAGCCAGCCATCCACTTAGCCAGCCAGTCATCCAGCCTGTTGTCCAGCCATCCAGCTAGTAAATCAGTAATCTAGCTAGTTAACCAGCCAGCTAGTCATCCAGCTAGTTAACCAGTCATTCAGCTAGCTAACCAGCCAGTCATCCAGTGAAGCAGGCAGCTTTAAGACAGAGGAGGATTGTTGTCCACTCAGCCTCTGAGGACATGGAGACAATGGTACCTCTCCTCCTCTCACTGCTGCTCAGAGAGACACCGGGGGGGGGAGGAGGAGAGAGAGAGAGAGAGAGAGAGAAAGAGAGATGGGCAGCCTCTAGGGCCATAAATTCTCTCTCTCTCTCTCTCTCTCTCTCCAGCCAGTGAAGTGACAGGCTCTTCAGAGACTGTTTGTGTAGAGGAGGATTGTCTGGGGAGCTGCACCATAGGCTCTCCTTTTGCCTGACAATAGCAGCCCTCAGCCCAGCCGTGGCCCTCAGCTCCCTCCCCCTCCCCTGACCAACCCTGGGTCCCCGTCTGTCAGCCTCCTGACCAGGAAACAGGTCACCTGTTAGACTGCTCTATCTACCGAGGGACTGCATGTCCAACTGAATGATTAGGATCGATTTAGCAGCACTGACCGGATCTAGCCCTTTTTTTTTTTTTGCTGTTGTTGGCTTGTTTGTTTGTTTGTTTGTGTTGTTTTGTTGATTGTTTTCTAAGTGAGGCTCACAGTCAGGCGTGTTTCATGTTATTTTCGGGTCGACATGAGAGGATCTCTCACCTTTCTACTCCTCTCTGTCAGAGCCAACCTGAACCTGTCTGCCACTTCTGTGTTGATTTGTCAGTACAGCTGTGGAGCAGGTCGCTTTGACTCCCGCTAAACAGATCACAGAGACTCACACACTCACACACATTCTCTCACACACACAACCACTCACTCACACAGACAGACACACTCACACACACGCACAGAGAGACTCGGCTGCCACTAACGACTCCGAATGGAAGACTAAAACGTCTTCAAACGAAACAGTAGCTATATAGAGGGTCAGGAGCTTGCATGTGCACTGTGTTTATTTGTGTGTGTGTGTGTGTGTGTGTGTGTGTGTGTGTGTGTGTGTGTGGCGGGTAGGTGGGGGGATAGGA
>JAVQIZ010158875.1:0-42995 GCA_036023535.2 Galaxias brevipinnis
GGGTCTCATTTGGTCACAACATCTTTAACGCAACGACCTAATTCCAATTAGCGCTCCGCCCTGGAGTGACTTCCCGACATAGTTTGTGCGGCGCTCCAACCTCGTTTCAACAGCACAGAGGTCTCTGGCTCGGGAGAGCGGCCATGTTGTTCGGAGAGCGTCAGGGCTAGTTTGTCCAGGAAAGTTCCTCAAACCCCTCGGCTCTCCACACACACACTACCCCAGTCTGGCCTTGCCGCTAACCAGGGTTGATGTTTCTATAGAGTGTACTGTAGTCCCTTAGCTGTCTACCTGGGTGCTTTGAAGGGCTCCACCGCTGTGTATCTCTGGAGGCCGTCCTCCTCTCGGCCCTTCCAGGCTGTAACAACATTAGGCGGTGCCTGGCAGCCTGCCAGGAGACTGGGACAGAGCCAACATCCCGGCCACGCTAAACGGACTGCTACACATTCCCCCTCTTTAAGTGTCTGACTCAATTACACTCCAAATGGAAGTGGCTCGACGGACTAATCACACGCTTGCTCCGCTGAAAGCATTTACTCGTTCCCTCTCTCGTCCCCCTTTTTTATCTTTACCCCCTCTCTCCCTCACTCCGTCTCTGTATCTCACCCTTCCCGCATCGTCTCCCACTCTGTGTCACTGCAGCCCAGTTAGCCGGTGTGGGAGGAATGGTCCCGCCTTCGGGGTCTTCTGGCTGGAAGCCTGGTTCCATAGACCTGGGAGGCCGGCAGAGGTCGTCCTCGGACCCCCCCAACATGCACCCGCCCGTCCCCCCCATGAGGGTCACCTCCACCTCAGGTATCTCCTCTTAGTTACCTCATTATGACACGACTTAGTTACCTCATTATGACACTACTTAGTTACCTCATTATGCACTACTTAGTTACCTCATTATAACACTACTTAATTACCTCATTATGACACTACTTAGTTACCTCATTATAACACTACTTAATTACCTCATTATAACACTACTTAGTTACTTCATTATAACACTACTTAGTTACCTCATTACAACACTATTTAGTTATAACACTACTTAGTTACATCATTATAGTACTACTTAGTTACCTCGTTACTCTCCAACTGCTGCACATTGCCTTTAGAAGCTAAACTGTATATGTAGCCTAAGATAGTTTTTTCTTTAATATGACATATACTGCTTAAGGATGCCATGGTCACCTTTTATGTCCCATAGGTCTGGCCCCACATCCAGTGTCTAAGACGGCCAGTGTAGTAGATGCTATGAACAGCCAGTCCAAATCTGGCCAGGGCCCACCTGGGCAGAGAGCTCCTCCTCCCAAATCCCCTGCAAGGTGAGAGCGCCCCACACACATACACACACGCACAGAGACGCGCACACACACACACACACACACACACACACACACGCAGAGAGAGAAAGAGAGAGAGAGAGAGAGAGAGAGAGAGAGGGGCCAACAGGCACAAACACATGTAACTAATTCCCCTGGGGCAAGTAGTTTTGCATTGGTGAACTGGAAAATAAGTGTGTCCCTAAACAAGTGTGGCTGTGCTGCCTCACGGAAAGAAATGAGCTTGCGGCGTTCTCTGTTTAGCCGCTTCATTTGTTTGTGGTTTACTCTGCTTCAAGCTCAACTGGTGCTCTCCCTCTCTCTCTCTACCCCCCTTCGTGCTCTCTCTCTCTCGCTGTCTCTCGCTTTCTGTCCCTCTCTCTATTTCTCGCTGTCTCGCTCTCTGTCCCCCTTTCTCTCTCTCTCGCTCTCTCTCTCGGGCCCTCTCTATTTCTCTACCTCTCTCTCTCTCTCTCTCTCTCTCTCACGCACGCCCCCTTCATATATAGATGGTAGTCTTGTTAGAGCTGGAGTAAAGCAAGGTTGATGCAGTACATATTAGATTAACTTGTGTTGTGTTGATTCTTCATGGTACAGTGTTAATGTGCTAGTTCTTTCCTTTGTGGTTTGCAGTACTGACAAAAGCTTCAACAAAGGATTACCAAAGCGCACAGGATCCATTGAAAGACCTGGTGAGCATGCAATTGAAATCCGTGAAGGCCATAAAAGCACAAGTAATTTCAGTGCGATTCTAAAATTCCAATCTTGCTACTCTCGGCTGCTGTCTGCAAACAACCTCCAGCCAATCTCCTTTCTCTGTGACATCACCATGTCATTTCCTCTTCCTGTTCTAGCTAAGGAAGTGCCGGGAGGCCGCAAGAACTCGATAGGTCAATCTCTGCCCCCGGCCCCCATGCCTAGGAAGACTTATCCAGTAAGTGTGAGCTTTGTGTTCAAAAGCTTTGACATTGTGGTACACTGATGACAATAGCGTAGGAATCTCTTAATGTGGTGTACTGTTGTGTGTAGTATTTGTACTTTGCATGCCAGTCTATGTCATGATGTGTTCTAGTACTAACCCACTAACCCTAACACAGAGATCACAACTGATTTTTTAACAAAATATTTCTCTGAACGTAGCCCCCCAGTTGGTGAATATTTTAGGCAGTGTTATTACAATACTCTTAACTATTTATGTATATTTTTGTCTTTTCAATGGTGGCTATAAATCAATTATTGAAATGCATCTTGTGTCCCAGAAGCAGAGGCCCAAACGCGTGAAAGCCATCTACAACTGTGTGGCTGACAACCCAGACGAGCTGACCTTCTCTGAGGGAGAGGTGATCGTGGTGGACGGGGAGGAGGACCAGGAGTGGTGGGTGAGTACCTCTCCAACACACTTCATTAGACTCGGCCGTTACCGTGACCAAGACGGAGCACTCGTAATTTGGACTAACAGTTTGGTACTTTGTCTGTTTGAGACGTGTGTGTGTGTGTGTGTGTGTGTGTGTGTGTGTGTGTGTGTGTGTGTGTGCGCAGACACAATATCCGTGCGTGTGCATGTGTGTGTTTGTGACGATACTATAACTATATTTGGCACTGTCCAGTCCAACTCTGGTCTAATTCTGGCCCATTCACAGAGAAGCCTCTGAGAATGGCCCTGTAACCATGGTGGCAAGTTCACAAAGCTATGACCTCATTCTGGCCGACCACCCCCCTCCCCCCACCCCTCTCTCTCCCTGCCCGCCCGGCCCCGTCTGCCTTCCTGCCTTTGCAGAGAGACCCTTGTTTGAATACAGACCAGCTGCAACTTGTTTTTCTCAAGCCCACCTCTGAAAATATGACCGCTTTTAGTCAGCCAGTCGTTCGCTTCCTACTGGAGTACAGTAGAGGCAGCAGCAATCCCAGAAATATTTGCCTTCCGCTCTTCTCAAACTTCAATGGCGTTGCACCATGTGTGTGCCTGAGCGAAGAGAATGAAACATGAAACGGATCATTGATGTGGGAAGCATCTGGTGTTCTGTGACTTTTGTGTTGGAAATAAAACCATAGGATTGCAGAAAATAACAACCAAAACAATGCACCTAAGAATAGCGTGTTTTATTTCATGAATGTTTATTATTTGGCCCAAAACAGAGGAGGGGTTGTGAGAGAATGTGTTGTGAGAGAATGTGTTGAGTTGTGTGATGTGTTGGCACAGTGTCTGCACTCAGTCACTGACCTTTGCACTTTCTCGTCCCGTTTCACAGCTGGGCCACATCGAAGGCGAGACGATGAGAAGAGGAGCTTTTCCCGTCACATTCGTACACTTCATCTTAGACTGACAACAGTCTCATCTCTGTCCTCCTCATCATCATCATCATCATCAAGCATTTAGTGCCTGCATTGACACTACTAAAGAGGTGTCCCTGCTTATCGCCTTGGTTACAGCCGAGTTTTGGCAACAGACTCCTCGACAGGAATACTGTGATGTCATTCCTGTAGACCAGGCCCTGAAGCCTCATGGGAACTCTTCTATTTTTTTGTTTTGCTTTTTCAACAAAACATGGACAACAACAAAAATAATTATGATTGTACTCTATGGCATCTCGCAATAAATGCACTTTTTCGTTTATTTATCCTGTGACTTAAGAAGAATATTGACATAATGAAGGTTCTATTTACAGTATTCCATTCATGTGCATTGTTGTACAGACAGCTCTTTGACATGACCAGAAAAGACTTCAAATGTGTATTTTAACTAACTTAACTTACAAATGATCAATGTGAATACAGTCATATGCCTACATTCCATCTCCATGCGTGGTTTAAGGGTGAGCAGTTCAAAACATGTCTATACACACATACTACATAGACTTAATATGTCTCCAATGTGGACTTTTGTACATGGTGCTAACCCAGGAATATGCAAAGAGCTTTCTTACTGGACCAGGGAATACTTCTCTGTCCCCATTTCCCAACAGTCATTGTCATCAAAAGAGTTACTTTGTGCAAAAATAGGCTTTAACTGAACACACCTGAGAGAGCACGCCCTCCCTTACCACAGCAATCCGCCATTGAAGCAATCGTCATATATACAGTATATATACTAATACTCGTAATTCAGAACTCTTTCAATGCTGTAGCTAGTCTATGTTGAAATGGATAGGGAGATGTTTATTCCTAGGTGGCTATCAAGAAGTCCCTTTTTTCTGCTCAGCTGTGTGGTTGGGAGAAAGGTGTGAGCAATGAGACAGATCAAGAGAGAGGTTCAAGTGAAACAGATTAAGGGGTTTAAGGACCCATCTTTTGCTAGGCTTATCTTCCATCTCGCCTTTAACCAAAGCGTTAAGCTAATCTATGTGCAAATAGCAATCCATTATTTGAAAATTAGTTTCTATAGACCTTCATTTAGACACACCATCACTGCAGTATCTTCATTCCATTTATGCAATGAAAGAAAAATGTTTCATCTGTGAATTTTGTAATGTTTATTCCACACTGGTAACAACTGGCGTTTGTACAGGTATATGGATTTGAATATGTTGTTTCAAATTGTCATCCGTTTCTATCTACAATGTCCCATTCTAATTGTTTTTTAATTAGCAATATGAAGCATTTTATGTTACAGATTTGGTTGCAGAGCGACTCTTTTTACTTTAATCTATTTTAAGAAAGAGTTGTGAATTATATGAGGGAGCGCATGTAAACGTAACATACCTGACATGATCTCTTAACATTCTTGTTAATTAACTCACCACTGGAAATAGGAAGGTGAAATCTGTACATGTAAATAGATATTGATTTTGTTTTTGTTTGTTGATATTTAAATGTAAAGAAAAGAGTTAACCTAGGCAGTAACTGTCTTTTAATGCACTGTGGTGACGTGCGGTTGCCAGATTGAACCACAGCTGGTCTTGTGTGTGTGTGTGTGCGTGTGTGTGATGCTACAGTAGGTAGGCCAGGTCTACAAATATCCCATTACTGACGAGCTATTCTGTAAACTCTTGTTGACTGTGGATTCACTGCATCAACACTAATTCTATTGTGCAAATAAATGGGAAACTGGAATAATGTAAAATGTGAAATATCTTTTCCTTTTTCTGTGCAAATTCAATAATGCAGAATTTCAGTATTACAGATATTTGATCTTACTTGGCCAAAGCAAACTGGGTGTGATATAATTTAAAAAATTCAAAGGTTTACAAAAAGTTACATACAGAGAGCTCCCTCTAGTGGATAAGATTCTAAGATGTTCCCTGCTAGACTATGGCTCCACAAACATGGAAGATTGACACTCTCCTGTCCCACCCAACTGTAGTGGGAACCGGGATCCGGGATCCTAGGCAGAGCCTTCAGCCGACCGTTTACTAACTGATATGATAACCTCAGTAATAAACATATGAGTGATCTTTGAGGGACAGAAAGAAGGAACTAAATAATAACAGTCACTTTAATCAATAATTAAAATTCCACTTATTTATTGTACCGTGTTCAATGTTTCATATCCCAGCTGGATCAAGGAGTAAGGTAAACAAGGAAAAAGACATGGATAAAAGGTATATATATTTTTTCACTTAACCTAAGAGTATCAACACTGTAAACAATTCCTTAAACATTCCATAGATTCTACTATATTTCCAACTGCACATATTACTAGTTTGTGTATATGTTGATGGCTGGCTGTCCCTTTTTTTTCATTATTTGAAAACATGGAATTTATAGTTATTTTAAGATTAACAATAAAATAGGATAGTGGAACTGCAATATAAAATCACTGTAAAACGTCAGTACCTTGAACAACCATCTCTGTAAATACAGGAAGAGAAAAAGCTAGTAGAAAAAGGGAATTTACAGCATCTGTGAAACAATTTGTACCCCATTGTTGTCGCGTACCATAATCAATGTATTCCACTTAAATGAAAGTCAATAGGACTCCTGCTATTAAGCACACCTACAACCAAAACAGCCACACATGGAAAACATGCAATAAGGTCCCTGAACTGTATGTATATTTACATTAAATAAAATCATGATAAATCACATAAAAAATCTAAGAAAATCCATACTGTACGGTATTGATGTGAATGGGGGATAGGAGTGGGTGGATTCAAATGGTGCATGATGTAAACTCTTATATTTTAAATCTCAATCAAGTGACTTCCTTAAGTCTTTTCCCCGTGCAAACCTCAAAAGAAACCCAAGGGAGAGGATACAGAGAACCAAGGAAATCCCATGCTGTGAGGCTTATCTCGTACCTTAATCCAAATAGGTGTCTAATGACACCCAAAAAAAAAATATACAGTTGAGTATAAATTATGGTTACAACACTGGGTACCTGTTAAAATTTGTGCGGACATTTTGTGGGTGGAACTATGAAACAAGCACACGCTGATGGTGATGCCACTCCCGTTTTCTCTGATGGTTTTTGCCTCTCCTCAGGACTTGTCTAATGCGAGGGCACAGTCAAAGGAAGCTGACAGGACCTTGCATATGGCCTGGGCATGTTCCTGTAAGGAATAAAAGGATGCAATGGTTTATATTTAAGCTCAAACTGCATTATTATACTGCAGGAACTACATTTTTTTGTTCTGCTCCATAGTTTAGCATGCTCAACAAGTAGCAAAAATAGCGATTAGGTTAGACACAGGTGGACAGAGCACATACAAATGGAGCAATGTGAAAAGGCAAAAGTGTGGACTTTCACTACCACAATGAACTCACTAAACTCTCCCTCTCTGGTCTCTCACACACACGCGAGCTTCCCGCACACTTACCGCAGTACTGCACTGATACACCCAGATGCTGCACTCCTGCTGCTTGGCATCCGTGGTTTTGAGTGCCAGGAGGTTCTTGCCTGCTCCCAGGCCATCATCGTAGCACAGCATCCGCACTATCAGGTAGAGTGGGTGACGGTGCAGGACATCCTACACAGGTAGAACCACATTACTGATGTGTTTTATATTGTCAATGACAGTCCAGTGACATGCATATGATAATGTAGGACATTCTGTGAATTCCTGTTTACCCCTTTTCCCCAACACAGAGTACTGTTACGATCATAAGACATTTCACTCACACACTGGTCCAAAGAGGCTACTTTGACCCCATGCTTGGACACTACCAGTAGCATCTCATCGTCCCCTGGCACAAATGGTAGTTTTCCATCTTGCTATTAGGGGGAAGATGAACAACAAGAGGTGTGACCAAGGATCAGCATAGCATAGTATTTATGTACATGTATATTGTTATGGTGAGGTCAGGTATCATCTGGTTATTACCTGGGCTGAATCAATGTAGTTGATAAGGTCCAAAGGCTCTTGTAGAGTCTTACTCATGTCAAACTCCAGCTTCTCAATGGATCCAACATATTTCACTCTGAACTCAGCGCACGTCTCTGAGACACTGTTACCTGTCACGGTTTGAAAAAGGGGCAAGGACAACAAACATCAAATGGAGACAGGACTGTGTGTCCATTTTTGTGTAGGTGTAAATCTTTTAATTGTGTCTAACAAGAGTAATAATGTAAGTAATAAAGGGGGATATAAAGATACATTTACTAGGTCAGAGAGGTTGGAGACGCAGATTTTATCTTTACTTGTATTGTAAACTTGTGCATTTGAGTGTATATTCTTACCTGAGCTCTTGGTTGAGTCTGTGTCTAGGCTGGCCACTGTGCTGGACCTAGAGAGGCCTCCCAGACTTGATTCTACGGACTGAGAGCATATTAATGGCCGTTACTATCCGAACTATTACAAAGTCACAGAGGAGACATTTGGCAGCTGTTTTATTTTTATTTCAGTCAAAAACAACACAACTTGAATGATGCAGTCATAATGTCATACCTTACTCTTGGTGCTAATCTCGCTGCTATGTGAACTGCTGCTGCTGTGGCGCTTTTTGACCTTACGGAACATCATTCACCATGACTACAGCCCTCTGACCCCAAAAGATACAATGCATCAGCAGCCTCTGTTAAGACAGCAACAACATTCACTTAATAATAACTGCATCGTCGATTATTTTTAAGAGGTATGCAGAAACAGGAAAGTGAGCTCTGTTGCCTGGTCGACATATAACATTTAAAGTATAATTTTTATTGACTCCAAACTTAGTGAAAGGTGGGTGAGATGACATACAAACACTATATAATCAGTAGCTAACTAATACATTGTACTAACTTTACTGCATAGGCCTACTCACAACACAAAGCATTGGCTGAACTATTCTGGAACTTTGATGAGGCAACTACTGGAATGATCAACAGTCACTCGCGACAGTTGAAACTTCAGAGACTAATTATGGTAATTTAATTTGATAAAACTCATATATTCTTCTAAACTTCAAATTATCATTGTTGTCCATTGCAACGGGAACGGGCGTTGCTATGATAAACAAGGCACCCACAACCCACCCACACACGTTATTACAACTTCATATGATTAACGTTAGAGCAAGTCAAAGTTTTTTTGTCAGATCGTGTTTTTTTCTAGAGAGCTGAATCAAACTCACAATCCACAAACGTGCAAGGCATACTTTGTTTGGAAGCTGATTTAGGAAACGTACGTGTATATGTTAGGGTGTTGTTTCTTCAAAGAGCTTGATAGTCCTCGGTTCGGTTGACACTTGACTTCCTTAGAGCTCCACCCAAAAAAACGTACGGGGACGCTATAAAATGTTGCAAGTCATATTATTCCAGCGTAATCAAGAGCAGATACATTTCATTGTAAGTATTTTTATTTTACTACAATATTTCAACAATTCCATACAGTAACTATGCAGTTTATGTCAAAATATTAATATAAAGCCTTAATTTTTCAGTCAATAGGAACTTCCTTAACTGGAACTAATAATGCTGTCCTGAGCCCGGATCGGTAGTATTTTCATGGGGTTAAGGCCCTCTACCGGAAGTTGACAAATCTGTAGACCGCCCTCTCATTCATTGAGGAAAACAGAATAATGTTGTAGTGTGGTTGCAGGAACTGTGGGTTATTGTGTGTGAAGGTCCTTTCCTATTTTTTTTGTCGTATGTAATTGTAAGTCTTGCACAAAATAGACTGCAGCATGGCAGCAAAACGGAAAATAGAGGTGTCTGTCCCTGCAGAGGAAAGCGACCAACTGCTTATACGACCACTGTGAGTGCATGCATTGTGTGCACGATATGCACAAGGATAGGAAGTTGTTTACTTATAAAATGCTGACATAGTTTCTCTGTTTATTGCTGTTTTACAGAGGGGCTGGTCAAGAAGTTGGCAGATCATGCATTATCCTGGAATTTAAAGGGAGGAAAATCATGGTAGGTTGGTGTATTACTTGGTTGGTTTTCTGTAAAGCACTGGAGTTCAGTGCGGATGTCGTGTGTTGTGGCCAAGACATAACCTAAGCATGTAAGATATATATACAATTAGGATAAGATACTACAACAGGCATAGGGTCACACTTGCATGTTTATCTTATCTGCAGCTGGACTGTGGTATCCATCCGGGTTTGGAGGGAATGGACGCTCTTCCATACATTGACTTGATTGATCCAGCAGAAATAGACCTGCTTCTTATCAGCCAGTGAGTTCCACCTGTTTACACACATCCTAAAGTGTTGAATAGGCTAACACAAAAGTTGTATTCACAGTTATCGAAACCCATTTTGCCTAAATTGTTGTTGTCCAAGACATAGAGGACTCGGAAAGGCAGACCTGCCGTGGGCTAGTTCTAGACATAATTCTGGCATTTCACCCCTGACAGCTTTCATTTAGACCACTGTGGCGCTCTGCCCTGGTTCCTGCAGAAGACTAGCTTTAAAGGCAGAACGTTCATGACCCACGCCACCAAGGCCATCTACCGCTGGCTGCTCTCCGACTACGTAAAAGTAAGGTAGGCTGCACTCCTTCTGCTGATAACCAGAGGTGCTTCCAACTTCTCCATGTCTGTGTTTTATCTTCTATAGTGTATATGCATTATTGCTTGAATCAGTTGATAAGAATCATAACATGAATGTAATCTTGAGAAATAAACATGTTTTGCAATGTGCTTGCTCTATATTCCAGCAACATCTCTGCTGATGACATGCTGTACACCGAGACGGACCTGGAGGAGAGCATGGATAAGATAGAGACCATCAACTTCCATGAAGTAAAGGAGGTGGCTGGCATCAAGTTCTGGTGTTACCACGCCGGCCATGTCCTTGGGGCTGCAATGTTCATGATTGAGATCGCTGGAGTCAAGGTGGGGAGGGGGACCAAGTTTATGCACATCACAAGTTTGCTTCTTTCAAATATTTTGTTAAGCTATTTAAAAGGAAACTTGAGTAACTGTTACTCTTTTCCACTTCACCAGCTATTGTATACTGGAGACTTCTCACGACAGGAGGACAGACATCTTATGGCAGCTGAAATCCCCAGTGTCAAACCCGACATCCTTATCATAGTAGGTGGTCACATCTGTAAAATCACAGGAATATTGAAAATCAATAAGGAATATTGATATTGATCCTCTCTACATTCTATGCAGCTATTATTTATTTTGTTGTTCTTGCAGGAATCCACATATGGCACCCACATCCACGAAAAGAGGGAGGAGCGGGAGGCTCGCTTCTGTAACACAATCCATGATATAGTGAACAGAGAGGGTCGTTGTCTGATCCCTGTGTTTGCTCTGGGAAGAGCCCAGGAGCTGCTGCTCATCCTTGGTGAGTGATCGTGTTGTGATATGATCTGGAGCTTTCTTTATCAGGCACACAAAATAGAGGACCGGTTCACTACTTCACGCTACTTTACAACACCTTACAACAACATGGTGGCGACCGAAATGACTTTGTCCCTCAAGTAGCCAACATTCAATCATACAGTATCGTACAGTAAAAAGTATTCTATTTTATATCCAGAAGTAAAGCCTTAAAGAGAATTATTGCACGAGAAAAATACTAGTATTTGGTCAACTGTCCACCTCTTGACTTCTCTGTATGTAGATGAATACTGGCAGAACCACCCAGAGCTCCATGACATCCCCATTTATTACGCCTCGTCTCTGGCCAAGAAGTGCATGGCCGTGTACCAGACCTACGTCAACGCCATGAACGACAAGATCCGCAAGGCCATCAACATCAACAACCCCTTCGTCTTCAAGCACATCAGCAACCTGAAGGTGAGACACATTAGTCAGGCTTCCCTTTTCACTTGTACATACTAACTAAAACGAAATTCTCTACTTGTGTCCGTGTTTCCCAGAGCATGGACCACTTTGATGACATTGGTCCCAGTGTGGTGATGGCGTCTCCGGGTATGATGCAGAGCGGTCTGTCCAGAGAGCTCTTTGAGAGCTGGTGCACCGACAAGAGAAACGGAGTCATCATCGCTGGCTACTGTGTGGAGGGGACATTGGCCAAGGTAAAAGATAGAGCAGAAGGATTTAGAAGTGACCGAGGACGATATTATTCCAAATATTCTTTATGTTCTTAAATCCTGAAGGTATGCCTCTTAAAATTTTTTTTTTTAAATAACTAAAGCAATTTCCTTAGCCTGTTTAAAAAGCCCATATTAAAGTTGGTCATGACTCATTAGCTGTAATGTTATTGGTGTCGTGCAGCACATCATGTCAGAGCCTGAGGAGATCACCACCATGTCGGGTCAGAAGCTGCAGCTGAAGATGTCTGTGGACTACATTTCCTTCTCGGCCCACACCGACTACCAGCAGACCAGCGAGTTCATCAGAGCCCTTAAACCGCCTCACGTGGTAGGAACTAGGAAGTACACTGGGGTCTCACTCTGTCTTACTTAGATATTGGCTGTTTTCCTCTGTGAAACAATTTTGCTTACAAATAATGTTGATTTTGCAGTTTGTTATTGTAATACATAATCCCTGTGTGTGTGTGTGTGTGTGTGTGTGTGTGTGTGTGTATGTGTGTGTGTGTGTGTGTGTGTACATACGTGTGTGTGTGTGTGTGTGTGTGCATGTGTACGTGTGTATGTGTGGTCCGCAGATTTTGGTACACGGTGAACAGAACGAGATGGCCCGTCTGAAAGCCGCTCTCATCAGGGAGTACGAGGACAATGAGGAGGTCCACATCGAGGTGCACAATCCCCGCAACACCGAGGCTGTGACGCTCAACTTCAGAGGAGAGAAGCTGGCCAAAGTAAGCAAAACTCCTGACTAACCTCTCACAGACTGGTGGGGGAATTCTGCGGTTGTCATTGGTAAGGTTTGACTTGGTAAGCTGTGGGATGCAAATAAATTTTACAGATGGGGGTTGTAATTCGTTCCAAAGACTTCAATATGATTACACCCCTCAGGTGATGGGCTCTCTGGCTGATAAGAAGTGTGTCCAGGGCCAGAGAGTATCAGGAATCCTAGTGAAGAAGAACTTCAACTACCACATCCTCACCCCCTCAGACCTCTCTAGTGAGTGACTTCACAAACCGCCGGGTAAAACAGCTATGGGTTGGACACGGGGAATAGCAACTAATGACTATCACTGTCCTCATCAGTATAGCGTATGTTTTCCAGACTACACAGAGCTAGCTATGAGTACAGTGAAACAGACACAGGCCATCCCCTTCTCAGGACCCTACTCTCTGCTGGTCTGCCATCTCAGGACCCTCACAGGTAAAGCCAACCAAAAACTGTTTATAAACCTGGAATTTCACAAGTCATATCCAACTTGGTTAACAGTGATATTTTTACACATTCGTGTCTTTTCGTGTTTTTTTTTTGTCTGTTTAGGTGATGTGGAGGAGTTGGATGGAACAGAAAAAAACACTCTGAAGATCTTCAAGAACATCACGCTGGTGCATGAAGTTGGCATGGTGATGCTGGAGGCAAGTGTCAGTCATGTCAAGTAATTTGACTTGTGTCACACGGGTAGATTACGCTTCCCGTTACACAACTATTTCCTTAATGTATATTTTCCCTGTGTTCCAACAGTGGATTGCTAACCCTCTGAATGACATGTACGCTGATGCTATTACCACAGTGGTGCTGGAAGTTCAATCGAACCCTAAAGCACAGAAAGGTTAACTTGGCCTATGTCTACCTTAGCATTATCGCACTAACACACTAGCATGCAGCAGCAGAGGAGTTTGAGAGATTCTGGACTTTATTGTTGTCGTTTTTTCTAACTCCCTAGTCATGGAGAACCAGAGCAACACAATGGACATGGATATCTATCAGGCCAGACTAGAGGTCATGTTGCAGTAAGTGTGCCGCACTTTACTGGTACATCTTTTGGAGCTCTTATCAATGTTTTAATTCAGTTTTTTTCTTTTTGAATTTAAAGAGACATGTTTGGTGAGGACTGTGTGGACTTCAGAGGTGGCAACAATCTCACTGTGACACTAGATGGGAGAACCGTCCACATCTGCCTCAAAACAAGGGTCAGCGACTTGAACAGCCATTGAAAATCAGTCTGAATTAACAATGTTTTTTTCCTAGCTTGTCCCCTTTAGATTGTTCTCCAGTATTTTGTCTATATATATATATATATATATATATATACAGTAATATTAATACTATATATATATAGACAAAATACAGGAGAACAAAAAGTTTAGCAAATTAACACTGTTAATACTGGGGTTTAATTTCTCCACTTCCCAGATGGTGTCTTATGAAGATGACAACACAGAGGAGGACTCCTTAAAGGAAATGGTGGAGCTGGCAGTGCAGCGTCTCTACGATGCTCTCAACCCTGTCATTTAGGAGCAGATGTTACCCTTTGAGATGTAGGGGTTTGTTTGGCAGCTAATGGATGATGCTCTGTACAAAAACACAAACACTGCAGACCCTTTCTTTCCCTGGTTATTTGTCTGACATGTGGTTTTTAGATCGAGTCTATTTGATGTGGTTTGACAGTCGTCTGGGTCTGTGTTGGTAAAGGTAGATGCACTTTGGATTTAGTCACTGGTACTGTTGTCACAATATTGTTATCTGTTGTTTGTTGGTCTCTGTAGGGATCTCAGCATTCTTATTCCAATGCCCCACTCTTTGTTGTAGTAGATGTTATACTTGCTATACTATTTTAAAAAATGTAATACATGTTTTACTTTAATAACTATGTATTTTAGATCATTAAAACCTCCATCAAAATCCCTATTATGGGCTCAGTGTGAAAAAACAAAACATGTTTATGGTTTTTACTGTTTTTCATTCACAATATTAGTTATTGTAAAAAGCTATTTTAAAACGGGTTGAATTGTTTGTGTTTGTTTTACTAAATAAACGTTAAGACCAAGCTCTGTTGTTCACTAATACCACTTCCACACTATAGATGGCGCAAATCACAAATTTGAGCCTTGTCACTACCTTCAATCCAACTGCAAGCAAGAACGTGAGCAGGGTTATTATTATGTCCAAGTTAAAAACTGTTGTTTGGCCTCAAGTGGTTTTATTTGGCGATTCTATAACGCAGGTAAATTAGGACATTATATGATATCTTTCTGTTATATTTAACCAAGCTGCCAGTCATGAACTCAGCCTTTTTTTTTTTACTCTTTCAGTTTTCATTCCAAGCCAATGGATGGGGTTCAGAAATAGCAGATAAACTAGCCAGGTGAGTAAAAAAAAACATTGCCCTGCCTCTAACGTAAATAGCACTTCGTGTAAATTAGAAATCTAAATAAATGTGTTTAGGTTGCTAGCCAACATCCAAGTATGCATGCTTGTGTATAGGTACAATTGGCTTCTCTTTTGTCCATCAGAAAATGTGATGTTGTGAACAGAGGGCTGTCGGGCTATAACTCAAGATGGGCTAAAATCATACTTCCCCGGATAATCCCAAACGACAACAGACACATAGCCGCAGTTACAGTCTTTTTTGGTGCCAATGACTGTGCTCTTGAAGGTAGGCTACAGCACAACCTACAATGAACGTATTAGAAGTCCATGCAATTATATCCAATTTAAATCGAAGTTTAAAGATCACGTCTGTAAAATCTGCAATCGATTCAATCCATATATTATAAGGCACTCTCACTCACAATTGTGTTTATTTTCTCAATTTTTTTTGGTCAGAGAAGAACCCGCAGCAGCATGTACCGCTACAGGAGTACTCTGAAAACCTAACGGACATCGTCAAACACCTGGCATCAGTGGGTGTGTCTGCTGACAAAGTAATCTTAATCGCTCCTGCTCCTCTTTATGAGCCAGCCTGGGAAAAGGAATGCTTACTAAAAGGTGATTTTGTTTGTTTGGGTTAAAAGCACGTAGATAAGAGATGAACTCCCAGTGTAGAAAATGTTTCATTACAGATAGGTTTGATTGAAACCTGCCTCTCAGTGGATTAGTAACCAATTTAAGGATAGGAGAAGGCCAACTTGTATGTGCTTTGTTTTACTCACAGTTATATGAGTTACTGCATGTTTAATCTCAGGCAAAATCAAGGCATGATATGTGAATTTACAGGCTATGGCACATTCCCATAAGCAGACATATTTACATTAACCTAATCTTGTAATATAGCATTTCTCCTCTTAAGACACATGTCAAGATGATTACAAACCAGTATATATGTTGGTGAACATGTGGGTTTTTGTTCACTACAATCCTAATGTTGAATGCATTTTACTGATCTTTTAGGGAGTGCCCTGAACCGGCTCAACTCTACGGCAGGTCAATACGCCAAGGCATGTGTCCGGACGGCTGGCCAGTGTGGGGTGGACGTGCTGGACCTCTGGACTCTCATGCAGAAAGACGGCCAGGTAGAAGATCCTTCTTTAAAAAAAAAAACGTCTTTCACTATCATCGTTTTACTGTATGAACCATCCTGTTGACGTTCTCAGAGAGTAAGGCCTTTTTAGTTGATGCTAATAAATTAGCGTTATCATTTATCATGCTCATTCACTAGCACTGTTTCTGCAGCCAATGACTTGTTAGAGAAATTGCCTACCCTGTGCAACAGACCTTGGCTCAGTCTGTCTTCTACTCTGCAGGACTACCGAGCATACCTCTCCGATGGGCTGCATCTGTCAGAAAAGGGGAACCAGTTTGTGGGCCAACACTTGTGGAAGTTGCTGGAGAGTCGTGTGGCTGACCTGCCCTTTATTCTACCTTACTGGGGAGACGTGGACTCCAAGAACCCTGAGACCAGTCTGCTCTGTGACCAGTCAAAGACGTCCTAATCATGTTTCACTGACTTATTACTATAAAAGGCGGGGACAATGGCTTTATAGAGCCTAGTGCTGTCTCCTTTCCTATTATAGACTTAATTCAGATGGATATTATCTTGGCATTGCTTTGCTTATGTGAAAGGAAAAAAACATTATTTGTTGTTCATTTTCAGAACAACTAGAATCTGGCAGTTTATCTCCCCATTTTTATTTAGGCTTAATAGTTCCGAGTTTGGAGAAATCAACACGTGACATTGACTCGTTTGCTTTTTGTTGTGCAAAAGTAAAGTTCTTTATTTTTTGACAAAAATTGTGAAAGAAAACTCATGCACACAACTTAGATGTACACAGGCATTTATTCATATTTACATCATGTATAAATCCACATAAAGCCAGGAGGCATGCGTGAGTATGATTGCACTCAATAAGCTAATGCTATAAAATGTGATTATCTTTATCAAGACACTTTCATATTCAATTACATACAGCCAAGAATGAACTAACATTAAACTGTTTTAAACAAGTTGAAAGTTTCATTGGCACATTATACTGGAAATGAGTGGTGATGCATTAGACAGTGTAAGTAACATAACTCATGGCTAATGTAAATTAATAGAATCCAGCATTCTTGATTATGGTGACGTGTGCTTGGAACACCAATGCTGTAATCAAAGACAACTTCATAAAGGCACTATTACTTCTTGCAATGGAGTGAAGATTAAATTCTGCTTCATATAGCAATACAGTGATAAAAGCAAGTGCATTCAGTTTATGAGTTACTTAAGGTCCATAATAGGTTACCCAGTAGTACAGTATATGGTTATATAAAGTTTATATTTAATACTGGCCAACACATATACAGGGAGCTATTTGTATATTATACAACAAATAAAAATACAGGGGATAACTGGTTATCCTCAAATAAGTAAAAATTTACTTTAAAGACAAGAAATTTCTTACACAATTCTGAAGCAGGTCTTTTTCTATTTGATCATTATTTGGCAGTTCTACGTTTCTTATAAGTGTAACGGTTAAAGGAATGGTTGCTATCCAGTTTTTGGTTAAATGCCCATAATCACAGTATTTTTTTACAGTTGATGTTTAATGTCTTGCTCTTAACCGCAAGACTTGACCTACAGTATTCTTTCTTTTTCAGAAACACAAGCGAACTAAGATACAGGCAAGACATAACTCATAGTATACCTCAGCTTTCTTTTAAAATAATTGAAACTGCTGTAAACAACACATTACTCAAAAGAGCAAAAAAAATGTTCAAGCGCAAATTGATGTAAAAAAGAGCAGAGCTGTGGTTTACTGTTAAAAAGGCACAATATTTTTTCACATAAATGCATAAACTGACACTAAATGGCTCTCCATCTATAAATGTGTAGTCGCTCAAGCACCATCTCATAGTCATACTGTATTTGGTTTTATTCTTATATTAAAAACTAACCTTGTAGCATGTCTCAATATATTTGAACTACGACAGTGTTTCCCTTGCAGAGTGTGTGTGTGTGTCTTCAGCACTCGGTCTCTTTAGTGTCCACCCGGGCCTGTCTCTTGAGGCGCCGTCGTTCCTTGGCCGGCGTCCCCTGCTCTGTGAGGTCCTCGTAGGAGGACTTGTTGGCGGAGGAGGAGGAGGCTCCTGCGGGAAGGAAGTCGTCCTCTGCCGGGGGAGAGTCGCTGCTGCAGTCCTCCTGAATGGTGTCCATCCACGGGCCCTCGCCCTTCAGTCCTCCGCCACTGGCCGGGGCAGGGCCGCAGCTCGGACCTGGCTCCTGGGTATTGCTGCCGACCGCAGGTGAGGGCGCCGCCACCGCCTGGGTTAGCTGCTGCTGCTGCTGCTGCTGCTGCTGGTGTGGAGCCGAAGAGGAGTGCGCGATCCGGACGGCGGAGGAGGAGGGAGGCGGAGGAGGCTTGACGATGCGCACGGACGCTGATTCGAGGCCGCTCAACATCTCTGCATTCTGAGGAAAGAGAGAGGAGAGGCACATGTTATGTTGGGAGCTAGAAGACTGTCTGGATCTAAGTCTGGGATCCAGTCCCATTCAAACCCAACCAATGTTTATTGGGTGAATGGAACTTCAATTAATCGATAATCATGCACGCAATCTTTGATTGACTATTGTACTGAAAGTGGCTGGGCCGATAAGGACGGGACCACAAGCCCGTCAGTTAAGCTAAGCTCTTCCTAATCACACTGATAGGACTGACATACACTGTGTGCAACACTGACAGTCAGCCAAGAAGACAATGACATCATCCTCTGTACCGAAACGGAAGCAAGGGGATACAATCTCTAGTCTAGAGTCCACTCGGCTTCACAAAGACAAAGGGTGCAACCTCTTCAATCCGCACACACGTTCAGCATCTTCCTCTGACATACATTGACCAGCCGTGCACTGCAATGCCAAGCCACACCTCACTCACCTGTGGGCGGAGCTCTACAACATACTTCCATCATCTGCTGCAGTTCCATGGTGGAGGGAGGGGCCAAGGCAAACAGTGACGGACAGGTCATTTCATCTAAACGCTGGTTGGAGCTCAAACCCCACTGTAGGTTTATTTACAGTGAAAATCTACTGCTGACCCATGCTGCTGTTAATGGCGCGTTTTAAAAAGCAATGGCCCTGGTATGGTTTTAATCTGGTTAGTGTGGCTGCAAAACTTGCAGTGCATCTTGGGAGCATTCAAGCAAACAGAATCCTTTGGAGACTTACATTTTGGGGGAAGAAGAACGTCTTTGTGTTTTCCTCATACTCCTTGTCAAGGTTCTTGTCCTTCAGGTTGGCAAAGAGAGAGAGAGAGAGAGAGAGAGAAATATACCCGTCATTAATACGTCAGACAACGTCTGACTCAGTGCACAGTGGTGTTGCCATGGAGCTGTGTCTCTCACCACACAGTGGACCAGGATACTGAGAGGGATCCAGAATACCAGGGAGAAGACCACCACCGAGCCTACAATGTTGTCGGCCAGGAACTTCCCTGAAGATAACACAGAAACCATAAGCACAACTTAATCTCCCTTTTTAAGCATGCAATCACTGAAGAACAGGTATGATATTGTACCGTACTTCGTTTTTAGTTTTTTTTTCAAACCTACCAAATGTGTTGATGTCCAGTTTGTCGATGAAATCCCACAACCTCTCAATCACATCCTGCACTTGCTTCATGCACTTACCCTACAATACATAAACAAATAACTATATAAATAAATAAATATCTAAAAGGCCTTTTAGCAATGGGAAAAGACATATCTGTGGGCGCAAACACTTGACTGCGAGTGTACATTCCAAAATCTAACTCGGGTGCCATTTCACTGTCATTGCTTGTAATGATACTTTTAAAAGTGTGGTCTACGTAAAGAAATGTGACTGTGTAAGAACAGGCCAGAAGGAGACAGGTTACTTACGCCGTTGTCACAGAAGCCCACAGTACAGGGTTTTCCTTTGCGCAGGTACAAGAAGGTGCCGTTTTGTTTGACAAAGGGGGTGCACGTGCCTTCTTTGTTCCTGCAGCACACTTTACACGAGTGCTCAGTCTCTGTAAGGGGAGAGGGAAGATATTTCATTAAATACTTTACATACATTATTATTCCATGCAAACTTTAAAATTACACGCAGTTCAGCTGAACATTTTAGATTTTAATGTTTGATTTTGGAACTGGCATCCAATTGTTTCAACTAGTTTTGACCAACTGCATAAGAAATGCCTATTGTAAAGGTGGATTTTTCTAAGGTGTCCGACTATGCCTAGGTTCACATGAGGGCGTGCTCACCGTTGCAAGCGCACGACTTCAGATTGTGCATGGCCTCACAGTAGGGGTTACATTCCCCTTTCAGACACCTGCCGCTGTCCACACATATAGTGTCGTCAGGGGCTTTGGCTGGAGGAGGACAGTCACTGCTGTTACCTGGGCAACAGGGACAGGAGAGGAAAAAGGTCAAGGTCCGGGTATAGAATCAATGACCTGCTACGGTGATAAAATGTAAGGGGTCAAATCTCATTGGCTTTTTGGTAAAATAGCTCATGTTGTCATGTCTCTGCTCGCCACCGACTTAGTTAACACTTTAGAAACGAGGCAAGGAAAAATCGAATAGGAAAGCAAGGCTCCCTGTAGATGCAGAGTCTCTCCAGCAGGGGGGAGTGGCTCACCTGTGCAGACTGACACGCCCTTACAAGTGGCTGCGATGGGCTCCTGGCACGTCTTTCCAGCCCCCTCAAACCGACAGTTCTTACAGCATGGACTGTTCCTGTCACTGGAGAGAGAGCGAGAAAGATGTATTTGTCTTTGACATCACCAGTAGCATGACAGCACATGTATGCTCCCACGCTCAAAGTACAAGACAGCAGGCTTGGTTGGGCTTGATATCGCTTTAAAATAATATAAGCCTTATAAAGTGAACAGAGGCTTACTTTCATTATATATTTTTTTATTCAGTTACTTAATTATTTTACTGAAAGGGATTGCAGCACTTTAAAACACACAATACAAGATGACACAAGCCTTATAACCGTAACAGAGATTAAATGCTTTTTTGATCCACCGTTTGACTCGATTGCTTTAGTTTACCGTTTTGGGATTGTACTGAAGAGCTTTCTGTTAAGACCTTGCTGAGACAGGCAGACAACTAAGGGAGTGTCTTCATTCCAGGGTGTGTTTCAGAAAGGGTGTGGGCTAGGTGTAATACCTGCAGAGCGCGCTGGGTCTGAACTTGCAGTCTGCCGAGCAGCAGGGGTCATCGTTGAGGTGGAGCAGCCCAGGATCGCACTCCTCCCCCTCCTCCACGCGGGAGTTCCCACAGACCTTGCTGTTCCTCTCCTTGAAGCACACTGGGGCCTTGAAACGCAGCGTCTTCCCTATGGAGATCTTGCTGCAGTTGGAGAAACGCTTTTGGAAGAAAGAGAAGAAGAGGCAGATCCGTTAGGAAGAGCCCCGCTCACAATGTTGGCATTTAAGGATAGAGGTGAGACAAACTGAAGTTTTTCATGCGCAAGTGGGAAAATAATGTAAATGATAAGCTAAACTTGAATGTGAACAAGTGGGTACCTTGTTGTTATAGTGGTCCCCGCTCACAGCGATGGGATACATGACAAACTTGCCCCCGTGGTCGTCACTGGGGGCACAGTAGGCAATGTTGTCCGGGTCATGCTCCGCCCCAAAGTTGTGGCCGAGCTCATGGGTTGTCACCAAGTCGGCTTCCTGGTGGTCCGCACAGACAAACCCACATCAGAATTAGCAATCAACCATTTTAAAGTGATAAGATTGCCCATTCTATTCACAAATTACACATTCCCTTAGTACATGCCCCTTAACTCACAGAGTGTTCTTTAATGTCAGTTAGCGGTCACAAGTTGGTGCTGAATATTCATAACTCATAACACACAACAATGTGGTGCGTTTAAAACACATATTGATCACATGAGTTTCATATGACAAACAACACACCGCAGACTTACATAATCATACTAAGCAAAGTCACGGCATCATTTGAGCCTTTAGAGGAGACCTAAATATGTTTTGTGGAAATGAGCTGAAACTGCACAAACCTTGGTCAGAATGGTTTTCCCATAGTTCTTGGTGCTGGTCAAACCTGTGTTGAGGTAGCTGGGCTTTTTAACAGACTGAGACGGGTAATATGCTACAGAAAAGAAAGAATAAAAAAGATAAAATCAGTTATGAGAAATAACAATATACTTGATAAATGCAAACGTTCAAACAGAAGCATCATAAAAAGTATTTCAAGTAAGGATGAGACTGTAGTGCTTACGTTTGGGGCAGAGTCCTCCCAGGGCCTGGGCTTTGGAGGGGGCAACGTAGGCCAGGCCCAGGGTCCCCTCGTCAAAGTCCTGGTAAGTGAACAGGTGAGCCAGGCACACAGTGGATGCGTTGTCCGCCATGTCTGAGCTGAATTGCTGAAACCAAAACAAAATAACAGTTACTATATACAGGGACAGCCAACAAACAAATTCAAACCGTTTGAAAACCTGACAACTAGTGTCTCTTTCATAATGGAAGCAGCACACCATAAACATTCAGTGCAACATATAGAAAAAAGTATTTTAAATGTTTCACTTCTAAGAGTTTCTTGACGTCCCACACTTCCCTGCCCTGGGTGGGGCTGTCCAGCATGTTGTAGTTGACCCAGCCAGTGCCCTCCATGCCTGGTGGCACACTGGTGGGCTCTTTGTTGATGATGATCTGAAAGAAACATAGCTTTCAACATGAGCCCCTCACCCCCATTAAAGGTTGATATCATTACTAAGTGTTCCGTCGCGTATCTTTCCAGAGAGCGATTGTTCCGTTCTTAGTGAGGAGGCACAACAGCGTCCCTTTCGTTCAATCATTTTCAAAGGCAGTGAAACAAATTCAATTTCCTGGCTCTCACAGACAAAGGCTTTCGTTGCCTTTTTAAAAATGTCCATCTCTGATTTAATAAAAAAAAGAAAGATATCTCCTTAGCCACTTAGTCCTGACAATCAGCACGATAACTGGTTGATGGATGGTTCAAATGCAGTAAAGTCGCCTGTCAGCTTTGCAATACGATGGTAGGAATATACAGACGCTACATGCTTACGCGCGTGCATAAACACACCCACCTGTTGAATCTGCACTCCATAGCCTTTGAACTCATCATCCCAGGTGGTGTTCCTGTAGATGTCGTCTACTCGATCGATCAACTCTATCTGGAAACAGGAGATTCAAAGACAGAATATCTCAATCAGAAGCACAACGATACAAGGGGACGGTTTTGAATGTATTTTCTTCTTCTAATCCACAGTAGAAAGGGACAGCTCACTAGGTAATTGAGTGTGACGCTCTCCTCTCCACGGCCCATATGTTTGAAGAAGCGGTAGTCTGCAACCAGCAACAGAGGACAGGTGTTCTTCTTGTGGTTGTGGCCAGCTCTTTTCGCTCTGTGGTGGGCTTCTAAAGAAAACCGAACGGGGGAGACAACCAGAGCCTGACAGCATGAGCTAAACCCGAATGACATATAACCAAAAAAAGACATTTGAGCATGCACAGATTTGAAGAAACAAATAAGGCTATATCTGTCCTCTTTTTAACATTCAGTAATTTTGCTCTGGACAAGAATTTGGGTTTTGCCCCAGTTCCGAATACCAAAATGTTTTTTCATTATAGCTACTCCCCAAATAAATCAACAAAATGTTATCCAACTTTTCTAGCCAAATACTCCTAAAGTTTACTTTCGGTATGATGTACATTTTAATATGCATTTCAAACCATTGATACTTGGTGCCTTAAAACTCAGACAAGCCCTATCCAAACAGGTTGGTCGGCCGATACTTAATACAGGGAGAATAATTCACAGCCAGCTACCTACCTATAAAGCGATCTTTGAGAAATATATACAAATAATCGACGTAAATATTCTGCAGTGCATTTAAACATTAAAATGATCAATAATATATTAATAATATAGCTTTTATTGTGTGATAATCCTCCCACTCGACCTGCATGTTGTCCTGGTTGGGAGCTGACCAACAATTATATGGTGGAAGGAGTGGGGAGCTCTTCAGCTGATGGGACACACATGGGCCCGATGGCCTTCATAATGGGACAATGCATTATGTCTCTAGTTCTGCTCTGATCTTCTCGCACTCTGTAGCTTAACCAAGACTAGCTGCTGGTGTGGTGTGGTGTAGTGTGGCTAGGCTAGGCACAATGCAGTTTAGGTTCGGTTACACTCTACCACCCCCTACACTACGTGCTCCCTCATCTATCCACTGCATTCATTATTGATCTGGCTGACTTACCCATCAACTACAGTTACATGTTTTACTCCAATAAAGGTATTCCTTATTCCACACGTGTGGACTCGTTCTTTATCACGGACACAGAGCCAGTTTTGTGACAATTAGTTATAGAGAAGCCAGAAAATAGTACACTTGCCAATGAATAGAAGCCATACAAGTCAGTTATGACAGACTAATCAAGCTAGCTTATTCCTGTTTGATTTCCTCTTTACAACGAGAGTATTGTGTGTCTGTGTGTCTTCCTCCAGACAACCACCAAAAATAAAAAAGTCATGTGGCAGCCTACTCCCCACAACATGACTACCTCAAATGCTTTCATTTTCTCATTTCCTCCATCTTTTCTGTATTGTTCTATCCCATATTGCATACACAGTGTGCGTAGGTTGGGCAGGTGGGAGTTCTAATTCCATGTGAGAAAATGTTCAAATCATTTTCGTTGTATTGTTTCCTTTCAAACCAAGGTAAGTGAAGTGGGAGGCAAGCAAAAGGAGAATACAGATGAGAGTCAGGGAGTGTTGAAATCCCCTCTTGGTTCAACAAGCTTGAAGCCATGGCGTGTGGGTGGGTGGTGTAGGGTGCTGCTCAGGCTTTTTCACATGCAGTACCAGGAAGGCAGGGTGTTATGTCATCTCTACACACGAGAGCCCCGTGAATTGTAAAGCCTCCGATGTGAGATCATTCACTACCATTCCTTTTGGAACGAACACTTAGAAGAGGATGCTGGAATAGCTAATGTGCAGATGTCCCCTTTTGGTCTTTGTCATTCTAATAAGCTTCACATTTCATGGGCAACACAAAGGAATCAAAGGATTACGCTTCTTACATAATACCCCGTTGCCAGAGTGTTTAAAGTGTATTATGTTTTCATTATTGTAATGATTCACAATCTGGAGGCAAGATGTCAAAACACCCTCCTACCTAACCCACCGCATCCTCTTCCATACTGTATATTCATCCACTATCACTACTACATCACACTATGCTTTTTCAACTCAATCTACAGCCTCAAGCAAACTGCAAGAACATCTTACGTTTACCTCTTACATTCCGTAACACAGTATAAGAAACAAGTTTCAAATTAGTAGGCAACCACATGTCCCTAGAAAAAACATGAGTGCACGTTGTACATATTTAAAGCAAGAAAAAAATAACTTGCACGCATAAACTCACCATCCTGGCCTCCATGCTCATGTACCCTGGCATCTTCCGGGAGAAGGTTCTGGGAGTCAGCGTGGACATATCCACACACCTTGGGAGAGGCGATGCGACTGAGGTTTTTGATATCCTCGGAGCGGTACACCAGCACCCGGCCATCGGGGGCAGACTCTGTAAACCTCCACAAAGGCTGAGGATGAAGACGTGGATCAAAGAGAGAGAGACCAAAGCAAGAAATAAGACGGGAGGTAGGGGAGAAAGTCAACCAGAAAGAAAGGATTTGAAATTATGGACGATTTTAGGGAGGGATACAAACATTGCGACTACAGCCCTTTACCTTAGTTGTGATTGACGTATAGGTGTAGCGCTATTGTGACAAGACTTTACCTCCACATTGTACTCGGCTTCATCAGTCAGGATGTGGGCAGAGAATTCTTCCCCATCCATGTGAGCCTGGACACGGGAGTGTTCCTCTCCTGAACACCAGACAGAAAAAACACTTTGATTACACTGTTGCATACAGGCGTTTTGAGATTAGTCTTTCAAACATACTTACAAGCACAGACGTATATAGAGTTCCTTGTTACGGTGAAATCGTCTCTACTCACCAACAACATGGCCAGTAAAATAGTTCTGTAGCTGAACATCAAAGTTGTCTTCCTTCCCTTGTTTGTCTACAAACACAGCCTTGAAGTCTTCTGTGAACAAGTCTGTGTTTGTGGTCAAGTATAGCTTGAAATGTCTGAGAATTTAAAAAAAAAAACAGATGGATTAGATGAAAAGAAGAAGAAAAAAAAGAGTATGCCGTAGTGACCTAAAACATCTTTACATGGCTGTGTGGGGTTTGCTGTACCTCTTAAGCGCTTTGAAACTGACCAGGCGCTCTAGGTGGGATGGGGTATCAACATCCCTCTTTCTTACAGAGTGCAGCTGAAAGCTAGATACCGGCAGCACATCATACTCTGAGAGTATGGAGCTCAGGGCATCTAGTCCAAGAGCATGGAAAGACTAAGTTAGCAATTAATCTATTGTTCTGACAAACATCAAACATGAACAATAACAAACTGTCAATAGGACAATACTGCAGTATGGATATGTTTACTATCACTGCTGATGATACAGACAACCTAGACTCTACTCAACTGTGTAGCAGCAGTCATTCCTTTGAAATTAAGAATGATTAACCAAAGTAAATGCATCCTAAAATAGCATTTGCTCATAAATATTTACTTCACGAAAATCCATTTTATCCTTGTTTCAAAATCAACCGCTTCTCTTAATCAGCGCAAAATTAACTTCAATTGACACATTCATGTTTTTAATGAAATTTCTGAATAAAGCTAAGGCAAACTTTTGTTTAATTCAACGAAAAAATTTTTGCTTTTCCACTTTCAACACCGTTAACAGACAACAAAATAAAACGTAGGCTAGCTTTAGATATTCCGGAGTATAGTTCTCTCTTATGACAGTAAACATGATTTGTCAAAGGACATACAATTATTCAAGCAACTGGGTTATACATATTTGTAAATAAGCAAATTTACATGCTCGCTGATATGCTCATATCAATAGTGTTTGTAACGTTAGCTGTCAGCGGGTGAAATAAAACGTCCAGTTCAGCGAACACGTTAGCATGTTAGCTTGGTAGGCTAGCTAGCTAAGTTGCAACCTACTCACCCAACTCGGGATCATTATCTCGTGCTTTCGTCTCCGTATCTCTCGACTTTATGGCACAGTACACCCAACAAGGAGTCAAAAGGAAGACAATCAATGCAGAATTCATTTTATCAATTAAAACTTTAGGTGCAACTAATGACTGGTGTGATGTAAGTCCAACATCAACAGTCTGTTCTTGAGCTAGCACGCTAGCTAGACATGCTACCCGGATGTACTCAATTTTCCCAGGCGAGGAGTGTACTAGTGTAAACCTCTGGTTGGCAAGCTTGATAAACGTTCCTTGACGTTGTGATTGTGAAATTAACTGCATCAATGTTACCATTAATAGAATGACTGTTGAAGCGATAAAAGAATATTTGTGGGTGTCGGTCTGGCATATTTGACTACCTTGATTATTGTCGATTACTAGCTAGTTGTTATTGTTCATCTGTCCTATGACTACGAGTCACCTATTAAGTTTCATCACATCATCAGTTTAAAACATTAGTAATGCGGCAGCACTAACACGTGCGTTCTTAAAATATATTGCAATAGTGAAGTTCAACAGAAAAAGAGTAGCTTCAACTTGGTTTATAAAATGTTGTTTTTAATCATGTTACATAGCTGATACATAGGGCATTTAACATTTCCACAAGGCTTTTGGGGACTACAATCGAAGATTAGCAAAAACACAATAGTGGTCCGAATCTCTAATGACAATCACTGGACTAACCAAATACCCTCTTGACATGTGCACAAACCTGCATTAAAAAGTACTAAATTGGACATATGGCCTTGGGGAAAATCAGCATTGGTTCCCATTCCAGTGTTATATTTAAAATGACATGCAAGAAACATTTATTTTTTTCCTTCCTTTTAAAATGTTCCAATATTTGGTCACAAGAAAGAACCCCATGAATGTAATTGTCCTCCAACATGACATGCAATAGTGTGAGCATCATTACCAGAAAAGAAGGTGAGGATCAACAAATAAATATTATTTTGCTGTACTGTAATTAATTATTACACCAGGTGTCATAAACTGGCTTTCCCTGCAGAATGGAACTTTATAGGTCTCTTGTCAGGCGTCAGCAGCTGTAACCGTACCACATAACGTGAATAGACTACTGAGGGTGAGGGGCTGGGGAGACTAGTACTTGTATCTAACACACATTTTATCAACCCTATGCAAATTGTGGTGTTTGATTTAGATGGGACTAACAAATTCTGTACCTCAACTGTAGGCCTTACTGGGATTTCTTATACAAAGATAAGCTAGTAATACTTTTCTACAGCAGAAACTGCACATTTGAAAGGGCTGGGACAACACAAACCAAAGGAATGCAGATTTCTCAGATTTCCTCAATGTGTTTTTTTGTCTTAAAGCTGCAATATGAAAAGACTAAAATGACTTGAATTTCCATACACAGCTTTTCAATAATGGGTTACGTTGCTAGAATATTTTTTCTTAAGTGGAGCAATAAGGAATGGAGATGTGTAAAAAGTTTTTTTTTTGTTATTTTCTTTTTCTTTTATTTGGGAAGGGGAGATGCTCTGTAGTTTAGTTCTCGTTCTCGCCAGCCTCTCCACCTTCACCTCCCTCGCCCTCTTCTGCTGCAGTGTCTGATGTCCATAACTGTAATGGCATAAGACAAACTTATATTAGAATTTCAATATAATGTGATATTTTAACATTGTAGCACCCCTTGAATCAAAGCAAACGTAACATTTACTTGTGTAACTGACTAACTATGGTTGAGTTTATTTGTATCATACAGCCCTGGATGTACTCACTGTCAGGTTGTCTCTGAGGAGCTGCATGATCAGAGTGCTGTCTTTGTAGGACTCCTCGTTAAGCTTGTCAAGCTCAGCAATGGCGTCATCGAATGCCTGCAGAAACACGTTACATAACCATCGAAACTGATTTAGACTCCAAGCAACCACCATCATATCAGGATTCACTGTAAAATTATAATTATGTCATCCCAGTTACAAGTATGTATATATGCAGGTCTGGAATCCTACAATAAAGTACTACAGCTAATAAAACATTTTGGATGAATGGGCATCCTTACAGACAAATGTTTGTAATATTTGTATTCAAAATCCTAAAATTGTGACCAAAATGTCAAAACAAGCAGCACAGACTCAACTGTTCTACTTAATAACCCTTTAGACTTGAAATCTATTTTGGGGGGCTTAATTATGTATGCTTTAATTATCTTTCATAAGAATGAATGAGTCTCTGAAAGATGTTGAGGATGTAATGTTGATGAACAGTCTAGAATCATTATTTCTGACCTGTTTGGCCAGTGAGCAGGCAGCTTCCGGGGAATTAAGAATCTCGTAGAAGAAGACAGAGAAGTTGAGGGCCAGGCCCAGGCGGATGGGATGCGTTGGGTCCATCTTCTCCTTGCTGATGTCAAAAGCCTTCTGGTAAGCCTCCTGAGAGTTCTCGATGGTTGCTGTGTACATGGAATATGTTGTTAATCGCTGGACATAAAATGGGGACAACAACATATCACCATAACAGAATCCTAGCTGGCAATAGATTTTTTTTTTATATTAAATCTGCTAGAGAAAGAGACTGAAGCCCAATGTCTAAATATCAAATTAGTCGAGAATATTTCAAGAATCACGGATATGAGAAACTAAAAGAGGTGTGACAAAAACAAAATATTATATTAACAATAAAGCAAATCATGTAATAAATCAGAGTTAGGCAGGCCTAAATAACACACTGGGGCGAGAACATTGCAATCCATATCAGCCCATTGATTTCCTTTAGTTTGGAAGCCAAACTTGAAGTGCACATTCCAGAGAGCTCTTTGGTGTATGTCACAATGGGGGCCTGTGGGAGATCAGGAGGCCCTTACAGTTGGCAGCCCCTGCCCTTTGTTCCCCTCCTATGAGACGGGGGGCCCCTCTGATCGTGTGAGTGTGACGCACCACCCTACTTGACACCATTGCCAGCTCCACCCTGACAAAATGTGCAGTGTTCTATTTTAGAGTGCAAGAGGCACCACCTCACATCCAAAAAAAGGGAGAGGTGCCTCCATTGCATCATGGTTTAATACCATTATGTGTCCGTACAGTCAAACAATTCCGGTGGCGTCACTGCAGTCACTTCAAACTAGGACACATTGACTTATTCCAAGACGTTTTGAAGTCACCTTTCTTGGCATCTCCAGCAGCAACCTCAGCAAGGTATCTGTAGTAGTCCCCCTTCATCTTTAGGTAGAAAACTTGGCTCTCTGCATTTGTAGAGTTCTCAATTAAATATTTGTTCAGCAGTTCCTACAAAAAGAAAAAAAAGCCGTTCAATATTAATAATAATCAAGTTAAGTTATTAATTTCATTGAACAAATTCAGACACATCCTTTATTATTATTTGAAATGGAATGGCAAAACCTATGCAACACACAACCAAACTAGAAAGACAACTGGTTAGTAATATTGCACCAGAGAACAGATAAACAATTAAATCAACACACTAAACCAACATTAGATAAGACAAAAACACAAGTCATTCCCAAATCGCATACAACCGTGAAGGACTAAGCACACATTCATATAATCCCAATGACTTGTCAGTCTGTGTCCACCAGAGAGCACCAGCTTCTCTCTTCTCGGATGACTCGACGTGATTAATGGCACCTGCTTTACCCCCCTAACGCTCACACAGTGGTGGACTAAGGAGGAACCACTTTCCACTGCGCCACCCCACCTGTCATTGTAAGGTGTCCACAATGAGGTTAGGCCTCCTGTGTGTTTGCCTGACCATCTTTTGCCCCAGATTCCACTGTGATTCTTTCAGTTCCTCGTCTTTTACTGCGTCGCCTTTGCTCTACACGTAGATCCTACATTTTTCCAAGCT
This sequence comes from Galaxias brevipinnis, assembly GCA_036023535.2. Lineage (NCBI taxonomy): Eukaryota > Metazoa > Chordata > Actinopteri > Galaxiiformes > Galaxiidae > Galaxias > Galaxias brevipinnis. Next base: position 30,851 of record JAVQIZ010158875.1, read on the forward strand.
TATGCAGCAGCCTATGATGAGCCCAGTGTGACACTTTAACAGAGCAATATTTATCAGGGTGAAGGGCCACAAGATTCATGTGCTGAGGAGTTTGTCACATGCTTTAGAAATACTTAATTCTCTCCCAGCAATTTCCTTTAAGTGTGCTAGACCTGAACCTTAGAGAAGCCTGTATCACTGAGTCTAAGGGCTTAGGGTCAAGTTAACTGACTTTCAAGTCTTGATTAACTACTGTACAACTTAAGATGAAGCGGTCTGCCATTGCCACTGAATGGCAAATGATAAATGCTGAAGATTGGTCTTCGATGTAAGCCCCAGGTTGAGGCTCAATATATGGACATCAGTTCAGTGACAGCCTTGCTCGGTCAGGCACTCCCATCCACTTACTGACAGAAAGATTAGCTCAGACGAAACATGCACGTCGCCAGTGCCAAGCACCATTTCCTGTGTGGTTGTGCATGCATTGCCCTGCAAACATGCGGAAGCAGCCCCTCGCACACAATGCCTTCACTCAGAGGGCCAATTGTCCTCACTAGGAGTCAAAAGTTGTATGGCCCAAAAGGATGTTGCTGAACTAAAATGCTTTGTCGTGTTTGTAGTACTGATATTACAAGCCATTGCAGAGTCTGATGGAATTGCTGTTGTAACTCTCACTCCAATATACAAGCAGAAAAAAAAACGTAAATACTTCTAACAGTATGTTGTTGTTTTTTTACTGCATCAAGACTAGCTATGTCATTACCAAAAACAATGTTGACCATTGTCATGACTACCTGGGGGACAGTCAAACATTTAAAAGCATACCTTCCCAATGTTGTGTTCACAGGCATTTGGCAAGCCAACATTCACATTACTGTATGCCAGACATCTCCTTCAGAGACCGCAGGTTGGCATTAAATAACCAGAACTGGTTTGTTGTCAATCAATTAATATACTTAAGGCTAGGCTATAACCGCAAAATGTGTGTATTTATGTTACTGCCATTAAATTGCATGGTGTTAAATTGTCTAAATCTAGACATGTGCCTACCAAATGCTGTCTAACCAAAACTAGAGAACACAGCAGCGTGAAACCAAATGTTGAATAGAGACCCAGCCCCACCCTGTCTGCTGTTCTCCATGTGTTCTACTGGACATGTCCAAAACGGAAACGATGCATCATCTATGTCCGCTGATTCTGTGAAACACTGTCAGCTGCTCTGTCCCTAACTGTGAGACAGGCCGTCCGTTTTCAAGCAATGATACAATCCCCTGCAACTAACACAGGCTGGGGTCAATTTAGCACGGTGTGTTCCTGTACTGTGCAGTTTAATGGGCTTAGGCGAGTTGAGGCAAGAGGTGCTATACACTCCCTTTTCCACACCCTCAGTCAACACACTGGCCTGTAAGCTGACTCAGGACCATGCATACACACCTTGGTGTGTGCCCTCAATCTCTTACTGGGTTTTTCCAGACACACACACAGGAAGTTAGGTCTCACTAAGGAGGAGTGGTCAAATGACAATCTTATCACCTAGACAACATGGTTTACAGAAACATGACCCATTGGGATGAAAAGGCAACAATTGATTACTAGTGTTAGTGAAGGAAATTAAGTGATAAAATATATATCAAATCCTTTTTCTCTTCATTAATCCCTGAGTGGACTCATCTAAAGCAGTAGCAGTTTAGATCACATTGACAAGAGTACCACAATATATAACAATGAAGTGGTTGATCAGTGTCAATACAACTAAAGCAGGCATGACATTTTATCATTATAATCATTAATCACAACCTTGTCTCATGCTAGTCTAAAAACATGCCTACCCCTGAGCACATGTTTGTCCCCACTATTACCCACATTTCCTTGTTTTTTGTAAAGCCAGAGGCTTCAATCATCCCCCTTAAAGCTAGGCTTCCATATTATCCATATTCAAGACATGGAATTAATGGAAAGACCACTGTCTTTCCCCATACAAGCTACAAAGTAAATATATTACTTATGGAACTCAACAGTAGGCACACCACACATCAGGACATGTTTGCACATTGCACAAATTCCACTTTCAAATGTATTTAGCAAAATTAGCATTCGAAACTCTTGGTTTTGTGGTTTGGTTTGAAAGGGGGGAATAATCTATAGCATAGCTAACCACATTACAATCACCATGTTAACTGAGGCTATTGTAAGTAATGGGAGTACCAGAAATATTACTTTACATAATTTTTATCCACTGGATTTTTATATAGTTTGTACTTCTAATACCCATCTAGTTAGTTACAATGCAAATGACCTTTTGTCAGTTCACACCCTCATTTGATTTCATTGTTCCAGTTACACATTCCCAAAGGGAAGGAATGACAATATAATACTTCCTTCTCCTGTCCTGGCCTGGGGATGATCCCATTTATAGATTGAGTGAACTAAAAGGAAATGTGGGGAATGCCTTTTAGCCCACATTGCAATGAAACAATGCAGGTTTTACCACATCTGTCTTTCAGGCTACAGCTACATTTTAAGAAGACAAAATAATCCTAATATAGGTTGCGGTTTCGGGCTCAGTTACAAAGAACAGCAAGGATTATCGCCTTTACTCAGGTTATTATGGACCAGTCTGGAATTATAGCAAGCGTCTCACTGTTAAACTTTATTTAACTGATGAATTGAGATAGAAACTCATGGTTGTCATCAGTAAGATTTCGGCTTATGTGCAAGCAGTTTCACACAACCCGCAAGGACAAGCACTGAGGCACGTCAATAATATGATAGCAACCGGCCAGCCATTCTTGTGATGCCAGTGATGTAATTTCTGTAGTAAACTGCAGTTAGGTAAAATATAAATCAATATTTCCAATTTTTTAATAGATTGACCATAAAGATTGCATTTTGGAAATATGATCGTTTACCAATACGTCGTTGCAAATATCTCGCAGCTCGGACTCCACTTTCTCCCGGTACTCGTTGACCATCTGCAGTTTCTTGTCGCTTCCCTCGGTTTTTTGTCCGATGCTTGAGATTACCCTCCACGCCGACCGCCTAGCCCCGACCACGTTCTTGTAAGCAACAGAAAGCAGATTCCTCTCTTCATTTGACAGCTCGCCTCCTTTCTCCGTAACCTCCTTCATTGATGCTGCCATATCGTCGTAGCGCTCAGCTTGTTCAGCCAACTTGGCCTTTTGAATGAGCTCCGTTTTATCCATAGTTTTTTTCGTGTGATGTGTTCGTCGGAAATAAAGTTTAGAATCACAAGTCCGTTAATGAACAAGGGGGAAGGAGAACCACAGGGGACGCGTAGTATTCCACAGTTGTAGCTATGACCTAAAGTGGGAGGATATAGGCACAGTCGTTATCGTTAGACACAATCATGCATTATGAAGTTTGAAGCAATTGCATAAAATATTTGTGTCTTTTGTCTGTTTAGAGACACTGATATGTACAGTTTGTCGTGGACAGGTGAGGCTCTAATAGTGGTTACGTGAATTTACGTTAACAACCGGGAGATTTTCAGCAGCTGACAAGTAACGCTATGTAGGGGATATTGGCTTAGCGAGCGTCTCGCTAGCTTAAAGTAACGGTAACGCGATAGATACCAAGCTAACCGAGTTAGAGCTAGCGACGTACTATTACAAAATGCAACTTAACAAGTTATTACTTCAAGGGCTTCCTTTACCAAGTTATCAACGGTGTCACAGTCGTTCACGTAGGCTAAGTTAAAAGCTAAAAGTCTTTGAGAAACCTGGCAAAGCCTCTTTCAAATCAGTGAAGCTAAGTCACGGTAGTAGCTAATAATGTTAGCTAGTGTGTCAGTAACCGGGCCACTCCTTTTAATAATAATCTGTTTCCACAAAGCATCACCCTTTTATCAACTATTTACATAAACAAGAAACCATTAAAACAAAATATTTCTAAAGAGAAGCTTAGGACACACAAATATTTTCTGACCTTCTAAGATCCAAGTTTACTCCTCCAAATAGATCCGATTTAAGAGAGGTTGGTGAGGCAAAACGCGAAGAACAGAATAAGTGAAATCCAACTAAAGTGCTTCTTTGGGCGTTTACAAAGAATTGTCTTTCGCCAATCAAAACTCAATGTTTATATTGATCGGCAGTTAATTCCAGAGATATTGGCCAGTGGTTTTTTTGCGCGGGGAAAAGGGGTGGGAGTTGAGTCACAAGTTTGCCTGGCCGGTATGCTGCGGCTGGGGCCACGGGGTTTCCTCCAATAAGAGCAAGGGAGAAGACGTCATCATTACCATGGTGATGCTCCTACTGCCCCCTCTCGCACATTCATTGTGGGCAGCAGAGAGGCCCGAGGCGGGCGTGGCACCCACTCGCTTTTGTCGCTGAAACATATTCCTTTTGAAATATTTATTTCTCATGAGCTTCTACATAGGGTACATTAAGTAACCAACGTATGTGTACAATAAATTATTATAATACTTATTTTGAAGACTAATTAATTGCTGCTGCGCTTGTACTGAGCGTGGTTCATCAGGCCAATGGATTTCCTTCTGGAGATCTGGCTGCCACCTGCGTGAGCAGAGCTACCATTAATTTGGAGAGGATGATCTCAGGTGGAAACTCCAAAATCAGCCTGATTGATTAGCCTATTAGGGGCTATGCCCAGAGGCGTCATGCACCACATTTGTTTGAGGGGGCACAGCTTCACAACACCATTTAGACTATGCTGCTTTTCTGTATACCAGATTGATTGGCCAGCTGACAAAGAGTGACATTGAAAAAAATAATTATTAAACCTTTTTGCCTTTTTAGCATGACATGTCCTAAATACTTTTTTTGGCATGGCATCTCATTTCAAGGTACAAAGTTCTTTATAAATAGGTGCTTTGTGATTGCATCACTTTTGTAGGCTACTGTATAAATTGTCAGTATAGTTGACACACTCGATACAATGGCCAACCTGATTCTCCTCAGGTCTTCCCATGCATTTTCAGCTTTGCAACATTTTCTTCACAAAGAGCTTCCTCATTCTATTTCGGTAAGACCTTTTTGTTTTAGATCCTACTTGGCTAGGCTAAAATTAGAAACATACTAAGAAGGGTTGAGACAAGCTTATGCTTATGAAGCTTCAGATAAAGTTCATGCATATAACTCGACAAGTCTGCACTACTTAAGAGAAAACCGTCATGAACTGTATGCTTACACACACCAATCACATACATACGTTCATCAATCAAACTGTCCATGTCAATAAGGGGAGGGCTATTTGAACAGTATTCACATTTAATGATAAATGATATGTTTGTCTGACTGACTAGTTTGGCTTGAATACATGAACTAGTTTAAGGTTCTCCAAACGCTATATTTTGTTGTTTTAAACCCAATTCATCCTGTGTGTTATATTGAGCATTAAAGCATTAAAGGGGCCCTATTATGCCTTTTGGGTTTTTCCCTTTCCTTTAGTATGTTATAGAGCTTTTTGTGCATGTAAAAGGTCTGAAAGGTTACAAAGCCCATAGTCCACGCCAAAGGGAGCTACTCTCTCTTACAGAAAACACTGCTCCTGAACTGCCTGAAACGCCTCGTTTGTAGTCCAGCATTTTCTTTCGTAGCTTATCTACGTCACTAAGTCACACATTTGAATAATATTTGGCACGCCCTCAACCAGAGCGAGTCAGAGAGGCCGGGTGGTTTTGCCATGTCGTGAAAACGCTGCGGCAAATTCCCTTTGTTTGGCCAGCTGACCAAAGAGACAGGAACTAAAATGGAGCGTTTCAGACAGAGGGTTAATAGAGGTGCTGCAGATACAGGCAGTTTGGATAAAATAAATAGTTTATTGAACAATAAAACGCATAAACCTATTCTAGTAGAACTCCTAAGTAAAGGCATGAACCCGAAAATGTGTATAATATGGCCCCTTTAAAATAAGCTACATAGTTGGAATGGTAGGGTAAATATAAACAAATTTGTATGTCTGCCTTCCTTCACGTAGGTTTATGGTGGCTTGAACCACATAATGAAAGGAAACATCTGCCACCTTGAAATATTGGTTGATTCGTGGCCAGCTGTGACAACTGTTGTATGTCGTCGGGAAAAACAGGTATAAACTATTATATCTAGCATGTGAATTGTGAACTATTTGCAGTACTGTGAATCCTACACCTGTGGTAATATAGATACCATGAACATGAAAACATTCCTTCAAGTTCTGCACAGCAGATGATAATTATGGTCAAATCTAAAAAAACAGCCACAAGGCTACTTTACAGCATTACTTTTGTTCTGGAGACTTAATCTTCACAGAATACCTTGTTCCTGTATTTGTCTCCAAGGCATTACTGGGTCTCTCCAACAGCCAAATGCCAGCCCTGCCAAATGTGTGCACCATCTTTACCACAAAAATAGAAACTTTGGAGGCAATTTTGGAAGATGCAATAGAGTGGACCCCTGGTCTTTGTATCAGTGGTATTTAATTTAATCAAATCTCAATTTAATACAATTGGACACAGCACATAACTTAAATCCTATAGTAAACAGTGGCACAGTTTTCACTGACATGCTGATTATGGATTTTAACTGTTATAATTTTTAGGTGTACCATATTCTCATGGTTTGGTCACCAAAAGAATTGCAACGTCTCGTGGACTTTCAACAAAAGAAATTCCATTTTGCCAAATGTTTGTTCACGAAAGTCCTAACAGTTTACAAAATGTTGAGTATGTGTCTTCTTAATCATTTTCCATTAGTTTGTGTATCTAAAACATCATCTGCCAGTGCAGCCCCAAATATCTAAATTAATTTGCTATTATGGCAATCGAGGTTAATGGCATGTACTCTGCTGATGTTTCCCTCAGAGGTTTGTCTATATCCAGCTTGGATGTTTCCCACGCTCACATAGTGCAAAAACATGCCAACCTGGCGAGTGAAGAGCACATCAAGTTCTGGATCCAACATTTGCCAAGCTGCTGCATCAAAGACGAGAGTGGACAGCCGGTTTCCTGGGCATTGTTGGATGAGTTCTATGCACTGAGATATGCATTTACTCTCCCTGAATACAGAGGAAAAGGATACAATCCAGCAATCACCATTGCTATGATGAAAAAAGTGCATGAGATGGGCCTCCCAGTGTATCTCTATATACAGCCCACAAATAAAGCCGTTCTAAGTGTTATGAAAGCTACTGGCTTTATCAAGTTCTCAGATGAACTTTTTACCAATCAGATGTTCGGCACCCCGGATTCAGATCAATCAAAAGATAAAGCTGTCCTGAACAAGCTTTAATAAGTTGTTACACAAAAAATCTGAGCAAATGATATAGCAATACGCTTTTTTACTTAATACTGCCAGTAATAAAGTATATCTTCAAATGTTCAGATATTTTGACAATGTTAAAATTTTTTATTAAACGCATTATCTTTGTTTTATTTCCTCGTTCCATTTCTGGTGCATAAGTAATTATTTTCTTGGCTGCAAAAACCGTACTAAGAAAATATAGCAAATCATTGAAGCTTGTTATTAAATTATATTTTTTATTTTTGCTTGTCTAACACTGTAAATAGTAAGTATTTACAACATTATAACAATTTATAACCAGCTCACATAAACTGTCAATCATCTTGCCATTTTCGAATGAGTGGTCTCTTGTCCTAGGCAGGGTAAATGGTTATACATAGAATAATTTATTAGGTTGGGAAATCCCATGGCTTGAGCTCTAGTTCTGAGTTCCATTTTTGGTTATTAGCTAGTAGCACATCCATTCTTATGGAATGGTTCAGGTGCCCAGGTTTCCTGTTTCTCCTACTGGTAATGGTTATAGAAGGCACATGTGTTTGGTGAAACTTCAGTTGCACATACTGGCCATTTTTGACACGATGGAGTGGAGGTAAATGGCCAAAATTCACTTTAATTGTTGAGAGCAATAGTAAACCTGCTTACCATTTGCAGACACAGGATAAAGTTCATCCTACTCTGTGCTGTATTTATAGTAACATAGATGATTTATTAAAAACAAACCTTGGTACTTGACTGATTGTAGGGCTGCCTGTAGCTTGTATTTGAATTATGTAGGCCTGTTGTAAATTAGATCACTCTCTGTGTCAAATCTGACTGCTCTGTTTCAAAACGTCTTTTATCTGCGACATAGAATTGCTCCAGACCATAAAAGCTGTGTCAGATACCAAAAATAAGTAGGCCTAGCCAGTTGCTGTGGCTTAAAAGGAAGGATCCAATAGGGCTGCTGAAGTGAAGAAAATCATGTCGAAAAAGTAAAGAATGTGGTTTGATCTCAGGACAAATGTATAAAGATGAACTTTCTTGCAGTGCTGGCTTTTACCAAGCCAGCAGGAATAGATTTTTTTTTCTTTTAAGGTGAGGGAAAGTATATCCCTGCAGAGAGGCCGGAAAGAGCCTACAAGAGTACAGATATCGTACAGCTTAATTAATAAAATGTTTCATTTTATATTTCATATATTTCATATATTTAAATTTAATTAACTGGCCTTGCCAAGATAGAGATATAGAGATGCTGGAAGAGGGGGGTGGGGGGATGGCTTAGAGACGTCATTGCTCACCGTTAAGCCTTCTGGAGGTGTTGTGGGCTCAAAACATCCAGGACAGGGGTTGCCCACTTGAAAACCCCGAAGACATATCTGCTCTCAACCCAAATCCATTCTAAAATAGGCCTATTGGTTTTTGAAGTGCTACACTTGAATTATGGCATAATGGATATTATTACACCGTACACATCCTGTGTATTTTGAAATGTGTGTAGGCCTACCTTATTGTGTGAAGTGTCCATGGTTACAATTAGGCATCGAAAAATGGTCAGCTTATTTAAAATTGTATAAGTGGTTCCAGGTAACTATACACATTGACCTAGAGGGCTAGCACAAGGAAAACTTCAATGAATATACAAAACCATTTCCTTCCACTACTCTGTACCAGTTACAAATAAACGGAATATTTAACTTGCTTAAATTAAAATATAAAGCAAAACCACACAATCAATAGACTGTACATTACATATACATTCTCCTGAAACTCAAACCATAGGAAATATATTTTCAAGTATTTCTAGACTAATAGCAAAAAGAAAATACAACTCATTACACCTTGTATCTCGGTAAATTTTCGATTTGGAATGGAGGATATCAACGATTTTATAATTGTGAGGATGTTAATCGATTGTGCACCAGGGGATCCGATTATGAACTTTGGACAACCTTGAACTCAGCGGCTGGAAGCAACATGAACAGCGTAGCGAATGGAAAACCGGATGTATGCCCAAAATGAGGCAATCTAGCCAACCTAGCAAGGCCAGAAGTGTGGTTCTGTAGCAGATTGGGATCTGTCTGTCCTCTGTTTTTCATGGATTTATTTCACTAATTGTAGCACAGGTCTCCCCTCCTCCTCTATTTGTCCTTAAACTGTAAAGAGCCCCGGTCATGTCCTCACCAGCACAAGAGGCAGTCCCCACATGTTGGAAGAAGTACTAATAAGGTCTACCTAAACCTTATGTTCGAGAGATATTGCTTAAAGCAGATTATTTGGATTTTATGTCAGCTAACGTTGCACACGCATTGTGCTCGTTTTGTTTTTATTGGACAGTAGGCTACAGCAGATTTCAATTGCAAAAACGGAAATCAAGTAAACATTCAAGAGACAATAACTCTTATTATCAATAATATCAGTAATATCTGTCCTATTGTCAGCAGTGGAATCCTAGTTTGGTTACAATGTGAAAAAAAATCACATTTGTCACACAGACTACATATTGATTGTTTCCATTTTGGAAAGCACAGTTGAACTTGTCAGTAGCAGCAAAGATACCATGGGCAGCATGATACTCCTCAAGTCTACCATTGCTTTATCAACTTCGAAATATTTCCTCCTCAACAACTTTCCTAGTTCTATTTCGGTAAGACTATTTTTGATCCTGTATATTATTTTGCTAGGCTCAATTAGAATTGGAGTATGCTTAGAAATTGGTAATTATCATAGTGCACAGTTTTATGAACAACTATGGGATTGAATACTTTTCTTTACATTTCATAATTACTGATTTTAACACTACAGTTACAGTTTCTTATTTTTTTCTTTTTACTCAGCACTCTTTTTAATCTGTTTTAGCCTAATGCACAAATTCTTCTTAAAATATATTCATTTTGGTAAAACGTAATGACACTAAACTTAAGCTTTTTATGTTTTAATTTACAATATAAAAACAGCTAGTTTAGGAGGGATTGTCAAAATGCCACGATTAACATATGTTGTCCACACAACTCAGTTTAGCCCTAGTACAACAGTTTATGAATGCCTTCCTTTATGCAGGTTTATGGTGGATTGAACCACATAATGAAAGAAAATAACTGCCACCTTGAAATATTGGTAGAGTCATGGCCTGGTGTGACCATAGTTGAATGTCGCAGGGAACAAAATGTATTCAAAATGTGTATCACATAGCCCACTTTCAGTTTTTTGGGGAGTCAACATACATGGTACTGAACATTAAATGCAGTGAAATACACACTGGGTGGATATTATGAATATATCAACAAAGCACCATCATTTAAGTTGTACACTGCATGCTGACAATCAAATCAACAAAGATATCTTATTCCTTTAATTTTCTCCCAGGAAATGTTGAGCCCCTCTGATACAAAGCTGCCAAAGGTCTGCACAATCTTCACCAAGAAGTTAGATTCTTTAAAGGACATTTTGCAAGATGTGATAGACTGGACGCCTGTTCTTTGTATCAATAATAAAATGTAACGTTAGCTTCAATTTGAAAACCATTAAGACAGTGTTTCACAAAAAATATGATTAATATTTGTTTATCCTTATTAATTTTAGGTGTACTGTATTCCCATGGTTTGGTCATGAAAAGAATTGCAACGTCGAGTGCACTTACAACAAAAGAAATCCCTTGCAACCAAATGTTTATTCACCCCTGTCCTAGCAGTTTACCAAATGTTGAGTATGTGTCTCATTAATCAGTTTTATTTATTTGCATATGAAAACATTTCTTTGCAAATGCAATCTAAAATATCAACAGTAAATTATTATCAGAGCAATCAAAGGTAATGACTTTACTCTACTGATGTTTTCCTCAGAGGTTTGTCAATATCCAGCTTGGATGTTACCCATGCTCACCTAGTTCAAAAATATGCCAACCTGGTGAGTGAAGAGCACATCAAGTTCTGGATCCAACATTTGCCAAGCTGCGGCATCAAAGACAAGAGCGGACAGCCGGTTTCCTTGGCGTTGTTGGATGGGTTTTATGCACTGATTTGATTTCACTCTCCCTGAACACAGAGGAAAAGGATGCTTTTGACCAGTTGCTATTTATCTGATGAAGAAAGTGGATGAGATGGGCCCTCTTGTATATGGCTATACGGAACCAACAAATAAAGCCTTTCGTAGTTTTATCAAATCTATTGGCAGTACAGATTGTTTGGATGAACTTTTTTCAATTCAGATTTTCAGCACACCACATCTGGAGAAAGCAATGAATAGCTCTGTCCAAAGTATGCTGTAATGCATTCCTACATTATTTTACAAACAATCAATAAAAACAAGGTAGAAACAGAGCAATTACATTTTTTCTTCTTCTCCTGAATGGGATAATCATAGTATGTTTGCAGAAGAACAAGGTTGGCTTTATCAAAATTAAACACTTTTTACTGTGCGTATTTCTTTCGCCTTCACAATGACCATTTTCTTCAAGCAAACAATACGACCATTGTATTTAAAATTTAGCTAAAGAAATATATATTTCTATGGAAATATTGAATAACCCAGTTATTTTTTATGTTAAGTAGCCTAACATTAGAGAAATACAATCTATAATAATATTTCAGTTCAGTCTGTCACTGGATGTGCTCCTTGATTGGACAGCTATAATGGTTCATCAGGAGGAAAACCAAAGTGTGATCCTAGAGTTCATATGACTGGATTTGATAAACCAAAAGCACTCCCACACACATGCACACACTCACACAAATTAGATTTTTTTATGTGAAACAATCACTAAAAGACAATGTACACTTTATTACTGTAATTTTGTTTTGAGTCTTTGAGAAAAGCGCTAAAACTAAATGCTAAGAATTATTATTATTATTATTATTATTATTATTATTAATAATCGGGAAATAATGTTTCAGCCAACATTAACGTTTATGGAGGACGATTTGTGTCAATTAAAT
>JAVQIZ010158876.1:0-24618 GCA_036023535.2 Galaxias brevipinnis
AACATTAAAAATTTTTTTTTTTTTTTTTTTTGCGCGGGGGGGGCCCCCGCTCCATTTCAAAACAAATATTAAACAATCTATAAAAAAAAACCCCCCCCCCCCCCCCCCCCCCCCCCCGAAAAAAAAAAAGTAAAACAGGTAAATCTATTGGAGAACCCTAAATATTACATTTTGATTCCCCAAAATATACAGTGTGCATTTTCAAGTGCGCCTGAGTAATTTATGCTATCTACAGCACAACCGCATCATTGTACCCCCAGTGAAAGAACTCCCCAACGGTGTAACTAATGCAGTACCCCTCCGGAGCACAGAGCTGAATGGGACGACACGGGCTAAGGATTATGGCACAAGTCCCTGGACGCAGCAAGTTTAGCATTCTGCTTACACTTCAAGAGCATGGAGGACCTCAACCGGCGTTTCCTTCCCGGGCCCCTGCCCTGCCTGGGGGCATCAGGAGGGCCTGTAGGAGTCACGCCTGTTAAGAGGGGCTCTTTAAGCACATTATCCAATCTCTCCAGCGCTCTACTGAGAACAGGGCCAGCCGCTCTGTCACGATACTTAAGAGACCTGGAGCACCGAGAGCCGGAGAAGCGGCGCTGGGGGTGGTGGGGTCAGGGCCTAAAGTAAAGGCACCATGCAGGCACTTTAGAGGGAGCCCTGCTTCACAGGCCAGACAAACAGGGTCCCACACACACCACAGCTAACATGGCCTTAATTTGAAAGGTGGTGTGGCAGATAAGTGAGTGACGCAGAGCTGTGAGCCGGCGGAACATGACATTATTGCTCTGATGATTTAGGTCGTATTGATGTTGTGTGGATTCGTTGACACGGCAACAAGAGATCAAGTGATAAGGAGAGCAAAGCAAAATGGGGAAATTGCATTTTACCATTGGTCTCAGGTTGAAGACATCAACTTTCACACGATTGATATTTGATTGATATTTGATTAAAAAGTAACCTTTGATTGCCACTGGATAAAGTACTTTACAAGCAGGCAAACAGAAACATCTAGATGGCAAGGCAAACCAGGAGATGAGAAGAGGCTTTGGAAAGCCTCTTGGTTCGTTTATTGTTGTGCTTTGGGTTTAACTTGAAGTCAGAACACTTCTGCTTTCCTTCTTCCCCCAAGGAAGAGTCGGGTAGGCAAACAAAGCTGTTACTCCGGTCAGCGTATCAGTGTACATTGTAATTTTTTATACTGTGCTTTTTTATACGATCTTAGAACCTGATCATAGAGAAAGAACTCAAGTAAAAAGTGTTAATTTGTCAACACCAATGGTATAGAGAAAAGGCAGAGAATAATTTAGAAGCTGACCTGGTGATATATTTGGCTCATTTGAATTCCAGTATAATTGCACTGTGCTCTCCTGTGTGTTTCACTCTGTCTTGGCTGTGCCCTGGCATCCTGCACTTGCCATGCTTGCAGTGCTGCTTTGGGGTTTACCTTTGGGAGTCCCCAGTCCCAGACTCAAAGGGAGTGGTGGAATGAAGCGGGGTCACCTTTTATCAAAGGGGCCGACTTTTCTTAGCCCCTAGGTCAAGACTTCACCTCCAAAGAGCCAACCCCACGCGGTCACCCAGCGGTCAGCTCACACAACGCTACCGGCACAATAATACTAGTCCTTTGATGGCCCGTCGCTGTCCCCCACCCCCCCACCCCACCACGCTCACACCAATATGGGCTCTGGCATGAGTATTAAAAACACCTTCATTGATACAGGATAATATAACGCATACACTCAAGTGGTGATACATACCGAGTATTTTTAAAACGTAAGTCATAAGATGTGCTTGAACTAGCCTCTGTAATTGAAACTAAAATCCTCAAAATATTAGATTTTATAGAGCTGATGATTTACATAATTAAGATGACATATTTTAAAGTGCTGTCTTCCAACAAAAAAATATATAAATGTTATGCCTATATTGCTTACCATGTGTATTAGCATTGCTCTTCAAATCGTTTGAATTTGTTTAAACAAAATGGAGGGCAACAGACAAAAACAGACTTCAGAACCACAGACTAGTCAGTAACATTTGACATAGGTATTTTCAGGAAGGAATTAGATTTAATTGCCGTTTTAAGAAAGGGCACTTTTAAAATAACAAATTAGTTATAAGTTTTATAATTTTATAAATTTTTCTGAATTAATGTATGGGTCTGCATTGCAAAACAGTAAAGTTGCCATCTTTTTTACACTGTTATATTTTTCTATGTTTATATGTTTATATGTTCCTATCCTACCGTTCATTAAAGTTTGCTTAGGGATCTAGCTATAACAAATGTGTTCGGAAAAGTGCATTTGAAAAAGTCACGTTTCAGCTCTTTGAAAACATACTCTCGGACAAGATTCACTTTTTTCAGTTCCCAGCTGTTCAGAGGAGTTCTTGGTCAAGCATATCACAACTATTATTTGGGAAGTATAAAAACGTGAAACTCAGCTGAATGATGTCTGAATGATGCTGCATCATATCAAGTGATAACCAAAGCCCAAAATTAACCTGTTCAGTAAATACATTCATCCACTGTATACATTATTTTTCATCAATATCAAATCTCCTGAATGCTAAAAACAATAATGTTAAGACCAAAAACATCCTCCGTGGTTGAAACCCTCCAACTTTAGTTGATATGATCTGGTATTTATGAATTACAGTCGGGATCACTTTATGAGCCTGATGCCTGGTTCTCTCACCAAAGAAGAACCCTCAATAAGATTTAAGCTAACTTACACCAAGAGGATCACAGATCTTATTGAAAAAGCCCTATTGCATTACAACTACATCTGTCCAGTCTCTCTTTCCCCTCTGTGCTTTGTAACGGATCAAACCCTCCCTGCCTTTGCAGAGCGATGGCACAGAGGAGCCCTGTCACCTGGTTAAGGATAGGGGTCAACCCTTTGGAACCTCCACCCTCTACTGGCTCCTGATCCGACTGAGAGGGACCCTGTAAAAGACGTAACCCTAGCCACGTCCTGGAGGAGGCTGCCTCCCCGCTGGCTGTTTATGGGGGGGTGGGGGGGGTGGCCGTGGCCTGTCTGTGTCCGGCTCACAGACCTTGGTATCAGTGAGCCCGACCCAGGCTGGTCCCCCCTGGTCTTGACCTGTGGAAGGCATCCACCCCCCGTCACCCCCCACCTCCCCTGATCCAGCCGCCCCCAGCGCCCCGGGCCTAGCCAGCCCCATCCCAGCCAGCACTCTCCGGCAGGGGCTAACGTTTCAGGCAGGGAGTGGAGGCCCTTCTGGAGGTGATTAGCCCCAAACCCATGACAGATTCTTTCCGAGATATCCGACGCGGCGTGTTTATTTTATCCGGGCTCTTTGTGTGGATGTGCTGGACATGAGTAACCCACTTGAAATGGGTATCGGCTTACATACCCAGAGAGAGCCAGAAAGAGAGCGAGGGAGCGCACCGTTGAGCCGCAAAACATTGTCATGACAGGGAAAAACGCTGCTTTTTTCAATTTTTTTTCTTCATACTATCCATATCGCTAAGTGTACTGCCTCTCCCCGGACAGACGTTGAAGGGAGATATGAGGCTCAACATCCATAGTTGATTCCTCCCCTTTCGTTCATTTCTACTTTGACGTTCCACCGACACCTTTCACCCATACCCCCCCCCAACAACCTAAACCCTAGTCATTCTTCACGCTGGCAGACGAGAGGCTTTTCCTCTGTTCAGCCTGAAGCCTCACCATGGCCTGTACCTCCCCGTCACTTAACTCCATTTCACACTTCAGGTCCTCTACAACGGGCGGCTGAAACACAATCACCTTGTTTACCGTCCCGTCATCCCAAGCGACTTCACGTGGGACCCACTTTACCACCCCTCACGTGCGTTCAATTTCACCCCCGGCAGCGTCCCGGGTGTATTTACCGCATGCAACGCTGCTTCCCTGAGCCTAGAGTGCATGTTCTAGATACACTCGCCAAGGAGATGCTTAGGGAGACATGCAAAGGTATGGTTCTGTGAGCAGCAGTCTAAACCATCGTGGGGAGTAGGGGGGGGGGGGGGGGGCACATTTCTAAAGCTTTCGTCAAAAGATTCAGACGCAGATTCTCGGTTCCGCCCCGATGGGTCCCCGTTCCGTTCATGCCGTCTGAGCCCTCTGATGGCGATGCTGGCCTGGGTTTTCTTACAAACAATCGAGGGTCGATAGACAAAATATCCACTCCCCTAAATGGGATGAAGCTGGCTCGATTACACGGGTCGGACTTCAGAACATCCAAAACGTACTAAAGTCCTGACAGTGATATTGGGTGGAGTAAAGGACTGCTTCTCTGTTGTGCTGTTTAGAGGCGTACCCTTAGTGTACTCTCTCCTCTCCGGCAGGGACTTCCTCGGTGGGCACACGGGGGGGTGCTGCTTAGCGTGGGTCCTGAACAAGGCCAGACGAACGGTCGGATCTGGGACAGAGTGAGAGTGAAAGAGTTAATAGAACACAGAACAGACCCCGACTACGGCACAGTCCACTCTGAACAGAAAACCACAATCTCAGAATAAAAAATAAAACCAAACGTCGGAAACAGAGGTGGGATGCCATTCCGCGTTAAGGGCGACAAAGTCCTGCAAGTCAGGGAGGGGGACACGACAGGATCTCGCCACGTGGGGGTCGTGCTCGTGCAAAGGCAGATCAAAGCGCAACCTATGGCGACACAACCGTAGCCACGACTACCGTCGACGACGTTTCTGGACGGGAGGGGGAGGTGAGGTCACCAAGCGCCGTCGCCGCGGTAACCCCCTGAGAAGCGTCTCAGGGACTGCTGGCTGGTAACGAGTGTTTCCTGCGAGAGCTCTCCGTCTGGGGCCAATGAGAGGCGACAGGGCCTGGCCCCTGCTGTCTGTTCTGCATCATTAAACGTACACAGAGAAGAAAGGGTCCCCGCCATGGTGGCGTGCGTGGCTTTGACAGATGAAGAGAGACAGCGAGGGAAGTCAAAGAAAGAAGAAAAAAAAACAAAGAAAAAAAAAAGAAGGGATGAGATCCTTTACCGTTCCTTTGCAGCAAAAAGACTCACCCAGTAGTTTCCGCTGGCGCTGCTTGGTGGACTTCATCTTCTGGGCCCTCTTGAGCATGAGGAGGGCGGTGTGGCTGTCACTTAAGCCCCTGAGGAGAGCCACGGAGTGCGTCACGCTCGGGAACCTCAAGCTAGCCTCGCTAAGCCAACAACCCAGCGCTACGCTTATCTGCTGCCAAACGAAAGACATGTCGGGGACACTTACCACTCCTGTAAAATTTTCTCGGACCTCTCTGAAAAACCACCGATCACTGACGCAGAGGTGGGAGACTTGGTCCTAAAAAAAAGGAAAAAGAAAAGACTGTGTTAGGACTCCTGGGGACCAACCACAGGAAACACTTGTGTAGTTTCCCTGTAGCCTCCCTGTGCCCGCACTCGGCCTGCCTGGAGGTGCCCACACTCAGCCATGTTGTGTGGAGTCAGTCGGCCTACCTGGAGGTGCTCTCTGGGGAAGGCCCGTGGCTGGGGGGCTCTGCCCGCTGCCCAGCCATCCAGGCCTGCTTGGGCCTGCACTGCGGTGGAGCTGGGAACTCAGGCTGGATGGGCCCGGACAGGAACGCAGCACTCTAGAATCCATATGAAGAAGATCACATGCATTTGAATCACATTTATAACCTGGGGGAAAAGGAGTTTGAACTCGGCCAGCAATGTCTGGGATGGCAAAATTGCCACCAACAAAATAAGGCAATAAACAAATTAGATATTGTCAACATCAACAAAAACATAAATGACGAGGTGATTTAACTGTGAAACAAACCACAGATTATGACTGGATTCTAAGCCTTTGCTTAAAGCCCAGGGGTCAACCCAAATGTCTTTCTTAAACTCCGCTCTCTTTCATAGAAGTGGTAAATTGCCTTTGTGTCGCTTTGATATGCATGTCATCCCAGAAAAAAAAAAAGCCTGACTATGGCGGCAGCTGCAAGGCATCAGCAAGCTCCAACCAGCTACTGTGGTGTGGAGCGCTGTGCTTTCTCCAAAGAAAAGAGCCAGCCAAAGGTAATGCCAGTAGAAAGAGAGTCCACTCGCATGAAATATGACATCTGCTGGTGCAAAGGAAGCGCGGGGCCTCAAAGTAACGATGTTATTCAATGCAATAAATTTGGGGATTAATCAGCCAATGAGACAAGCCCTGGAGGGACAACGGCTTTCTTTCCCCTTCAGCTATAAAGTAACTAATTACACAACTAATTACAAGTAATTCTGAGTACTTGTACTGCCGGTACATTATTCTTTTTGCGTTTGAAAGTACAAGTACGTTTACTTAAGGACTTTTCAGCACTGAAGTTCTTTGAGAAATAGGATCTTCTAGTTGTGTAAGATATCCCAGTAATGTTTTAACGACTACATGGCGGTTACCTTTGGACGCAGTGGCAGGTCAGAGAAAGACACGGATTTGGGAAGTGAGGAGTCCTCTGAGAGCAGGGCCATCCATTCTTTGTCCAAGTCTGTCTGTATCAACCCAATGGACATGTGGAACCTTTGAAGTTAAATGCAACAGCAGAACAACAGCAGAACAACAGCAGAACAACAGCTACATAGCAAAGTGTGTTTCTCTTTTCCTTAGAGGAATGTTGATTAACAGGGCACATATCAGATTGCAATTTCCCAGCACCAAAACATATGTAAATAACGTGTGTCTGCGTGAGAGTCTGTGTGTGTGTGTGTCAGCATTAGTTTGTCTAGGTGTGTGTGTGTGTGTGTGTGTGTGTGTGTGTGTGTGTGTGTGTGTGTGTGTATGTGTGTGTGTGTGTGTGTGTGTGTGTGTGTGTGTGTGTGTGTGTGTGACCCAGCGGTAAGATCAGAGGAGCAGCTTGGGAATCTATGGACCTGTGCTTACCTCATCAAAGACAAATTCATCCACGTCCACCTCCTCCAGGCTGTCCTCCTCGGAGGAGGAGGAGGCCGAGGCAGCGGTGGCCAGAGCGGCAGCCAGCCTCCTCCTCAGGACGTAGCCCCTCCAGAGTGCCTGGATACATGGTGAAGGAGCAGAAGACCTAGCATGAATCACGGGCCAGCGTAAATATTGTGTGTTATCCCATTAGGGAAGATAAAACAAGTTAACCTCTGTTTAATTGCTGAGTGATCTGTTGTTTGAACTCTGCGTGACTTTGGCCCCGCTCCGGAGACAAATGTAACGCCGGCGTGCCTCTAAATCCTAGAATTCCCAGCGGGGCGAGACTTCACAAGCGAGAGAGGGGCTGGAATCCCAGCGCTCCCACTACTGCAGCTCGTCGGAATCTGATTAATCATTTTGGACCACCCCCCCTCCCCCTTTCTCCCCCATCTACCTTTGGGAGCCCCTCAAGGACCCATTAAGTTCAGAGGGAGAGGTGAAGAGGGCTTTAGGAGAAGTGTGGAGCAGCTTAGGATATAGGAACTTACTGAACTGAAAGAACTGAAATAGGTATTCATTTTTTACACGCCTTTAAATTCTCAAAGGAACTACGCTATTCAAGCCAATGGCTGAAGGATCTCTAGATAGGATTCAGACAGGAATGCCAGGTGTAACTATGGAAAAAGGTCGAGGACCTACCTGGATGGTAGTGGCAGCGTTGCTTGGGTCAAGAGCGCTTGTCTTGATGTGGGAAGGTCCCATGGCTGTTGTCCCTCTTCCTCCTCCTCCCCCCTCTCCCTCATCAACCTGGGGAGTGCACATGTCCATCCTCCCTCTCTGTCTTTGCCAATGCTGCTGGATCCCCACCGACGCCATTCTGCCCCAGAGAACACACACACACAAACACACACACACACACAAACACACACAAGCAAACACTCACACAAACACACACACACACACGCACGCACGCACGCAAACACACACAAAAGCATAAATGATGTCATAGCCCTACACACAGGCGCATGAATTTATTTCTGTGCAAACATCTGGAGAGCAGGACTCCAGAGGAATTCAGCCTGTCTGGAGCAACTCTCATATCAAAGATGGATTCTCGTCCTAGAGATAGCCGTGGTAATGATGAAGCGCTGCGTTAAGAGGGAATAAGATGTTCAACATCTCCGCCTCGTAAATCACACCCAGGAAGCTCCAACGATGGTAAATGGCGGCAACGAGGCAGGATCTAATAAAAACTGAGGTGTTATTTAAAGAGGAGAACAGAACGTTTGAGTGTGCGGAACATTACTTTTTGATGTGCAGACTCTCCCTGTTGAGGCTGGGTGGCTCCCTGGCTGAGTCACGGAGCCCTTTCTCCTCAGGGGAGCTAGGCATGGAATTACCAGCACTAACACTGCCGGCGGAAACAACACCGTCTGATGGCTCCATGCCTGGAATGCGGGTCAGCTCCTCAACCATGGTGCCCTTTCTTTGTATTGTGGCCAACACGCTGCCCTCGCCCTGGCTCCCAGGCGGTCTGGGAGAGGGAACAGCGCGCGACTCCACGGTTCCCGCTGGGTCTACGTCCGGGCCCTGCTCCTGAACGCTCCCCGGAGGGCGTGTGGGTTCCAGCGTGGCGTGCCCGACTGTGACGGTGGCGTCGCCGTATTCATGGGCGTAGCGGTGCTCCTCGGCCAGCCTCAGAGCCTCGCCGTGATGTCTGCCCGAGACCCCCACCGCCGCCAGGGAGGACGGCGCGCCGCTGTCAACACAAACGCACACCTCCATTCAGAACGACAACGAAGGAGAACGTGACAGCCTAGTCAAATAGTGTAGTCTTACAGTACATCCAAGCAGACACAGACTACATGGATATCATGGGATACATGTTAACATAACTCCTGTTTGACACCTAGAACATGTTAAATGCATTCATCAATAATCAGACTTATGCTACATTCAGTACATGGTTTGCCCAATTATGCACCAAAGTTGCCACAATAGACAAAAAAATCTTGCAAACGTTCATTTGAGCATGAAAAGGGTATATCTCGCATTTCTCTGTGGAATAACCCAGGTCTGACGAGGTAAGACTCCCTCCACGGAGACCAAGGGGGGGGTGCACTTGTTCAGTGATAGCAGATAATGTCTCTTTCATAGAGGGGATTATGACGCTACAAAGCCACCTCAATAGAAAGCCAATGACTGTATTAGCAACGCCGCCCCCTCCCCCCTGGTAAACCCCGAGGGCCGGAACTACTAGAGGCCACTTTGCTGGCCCAGTGGCCCAGTAGCCTTAGGTATTATGGGGCATGGATCAGGCCATCTGCTGACAATGGGCTGGCTATTCCTTCTCACAGGGAGGGGGTGGAGAGGGGACCGAGGGGGAAGACCCTCCAGATAGTGACCCACTGATCTCCCAGCCCGAGTACCTGCTGGTTCATTGCAGGGTCGCATGGAAAGTGTATAGGGCTGATTGTCCCTGCCACGTTATTCAAATACTTAAAATTGGTCTGAAAGTCCTGAATAAACATTGATTCGTTCAATTGTGACATTATCTGATACCACAGAAAATAAAAGTGAAAATAAATCTGACGTATGAATCATGTAAGAATTTTTTTTTAGGCTATAGTATAGTTTTTTCAAGAATACACACGTGTGTTATAATCCATGCATTGTTATGCCAGTGTATCGAATCTGGAAATCATGTTTAGTGAAAGCTGGCCCGAAAAAGAGGAAGCTGAACGTGTCAATAGTGCACGATGTCTCCTTTGCACCACTTTCCTTGTCATTCCTAATTGGAAATATTGTGAAACCTTATCCTCAGTAAACCCCATGCCCCCCCTCCACTCACACACACACACACACACACACACACACACACACACTCACACTCACACACACACACTCTCACACACACACACACACACACACATCCTCACCACCAACCGCCCAGCCCCATACACGCTCCTCCTCACCCCCCTGGACTCACCCCGACACTGGGTCAGGCCAGGGGTTAAATGGTTGCGGTGGTCCCGACTAAGCCCCCCAGAATGGTTCATTGTCCACCAGCCAGAGGGTCTGAGGGGGCAGGGGGCGCACGAAACGCGAGGGTCCCCCCCGGAGCCATACGAGTCCTTAGCATGACCCACGCCAGTAGACGCCAGCGTGTTTCATCTTTTGCGGGACATGGATCGGGGACGGGTCAAAGAGATAACCTGCGGGTCAAGGGCTGCTTTAAGTGCTGGTGGTCCGGTGTCGGGGCGTCTGTCTGCGAGGGCCAGCGCTGGAATTACAGGGCCGTCGGCGAGGAGTGCTGTGCACCCCGGTGCATCAGCCATAACATGATATGGATAGCCGGCATTCCTGAGCAAGCTGTGTGTGTGTTACAGTGCCCGTCAGGAGAAAGCTACAGAGGAATGGTATTTGAACAAAGCAAAAACATATTGTTGTTTTGTTCCGACTGGGGGGTGTAAAAGCACCGTCTGTAAAACCGTCTGCAATGATCTTGAAGGCATTTATTTAAGATGTGACACATTCATTCAGTACCTCTGTGGGTTAGCGGCCTTACAAAAAGCTATTTCCCCAAATGTTTTTCTTTTTCAAATCGATATTCCTCAGTCAAACGTTCCACCCTACCACAACAGTACCGTTGGGTTGTAAAGTTTGAAGGCATCTTTGAGTGTTGAGGGGAGCTGTTAAAATGTCCTATCCGTACGGTTGCGCTCATGCTAGGACGGACAAACGCTTACTTGAGCTCGGCCCTGTGCCTCTGCTGTAGAGCACGGAGCTGCTGGAGCTGGGCCTGACAGAGGCCTAGGAAGCTGCCCGCAGGCAGGACCCTCTCTGGAACAGCAGGGGGCGCTGGAGAGCCTGTGTGAGCCGGCTGGCCATCGACGGCCCTCAGACTAGGCACTGCCTTCAGCAGAGAGGAGCTGTGCAGGAGAACAAGCCGAAGGTCTATGAGGGGTTCAGGTAAACAACACACTGTCACACACATCGTTTTCAGGTACGTCAAGAGCTCAACGACACAACTTTTAGAACACCTTAAAAACACAATCATAAGATCAATCTCGTCTCAAGATCCATTAAACCGTCAGGTTGTATGAACAAGCATCCTCTCCTCATATTGTGGGGCAGTACACCATACCTTACCAACAAGCATAGTATGGTAAGGTATGGTATACTGTTCATTCAGCGCAGTGAGAAAGTATTTGTATAAAATCTGTGTAAAGAAAGTTATAAAACACCATATTTCCCTGTGTGAAAAAAAGCATTCGCCCCCTTAGACTAACTAACAGGTTAAGTTACTGTCAGTGTCTCACTTTGCCGTTATTTGTCTACTCAAGGTCCCTTTGTTTGACTTTTCTCTGGATTTGCTAACATGCACGCAATGTGACAAGGAGCAAATGCTTTTTCACCAAGAGTCAAGAGGCTTTTTTGTTCGTGCCAAGCCAGACCGTCTAGCTCTCCAAATCAGAAGAACGCGACGACATGTGAAGCCGAGATCAAATGAAGCGGGAGAAGGCCACGGGCTTCGGGACTGGCTGAGACTGGCAGCCAAATATCCATGGAGTTTTCGCTGTGGTCTTGGTTGGATTGGGACTTTCGAACGTTTAGGACGGCAGACTGTAGGGGTTAAGTAGAAGCAGCTGATGGCAGGCTGGAAGCGTCAGTTTTAGGGAGACCCGTTTGGAGAGGTAACCGAGGCCTGGGGCTAGGGATGTGCAGGCCGAGGAATCCCAAGAATGGTCTGCGAGTGAAACAACAAAATACGGCAAAATGTCGGTGATGTGGAGTCAAATGTAGAAATCCAAAAACACCAGTCAAAATGTGACAGGAGTTTGTTATGCAAAATAAAAATCATTAGGCAATATTTATATCAATGTGTCAGGTTAAGATTCGAATGAGATGGATTTAGATTTCTGAAGGGTGGGTTATGTTGAAGTTAGATGATAAAGTGAGCCGCATCCTGTGGGTCTCCATTTCTCTCGCACAGGTCAGGATGATATTCCAGCCCTACAGGCTTTCTGTTGGCCGAGATTTCATCTAATAGATCTAAAACCCAAATAAGGGCGTTACCCGCTCCGTGAGCTCATTGAGGTGGGCATAGCCACATACGCTCACAAATGGAGGCTCCTTAGAAAACATATGCTGGCTGAGTAATCAGGTGCTGCGTGTTTACAGTACACGGTGCTCGTTAAAGAATTGGGAAATTGAATTTCACTAATAGCTGAAGTTAGGGGAACTCGACCTGGTTGGTCTTGTGCCACAACACCGACACAATGCCACTGCATACAACACATTCATGGGAGCGTAAATAGTTTACGTACCCCTTCACGTGACATTCAAAATGTATTTACTCTATGAGACAACCGCCTTTAAGGCAAAATGTATGTATGCCTACGTTGTGGTATATTAAATTCAAAAACTAATCATGTGTTAAAATGGATACAAGGTATAAAATCAATAATATGCTAAGAACATTTTAATTCCTTTACATTTCCTCACATCATTTGGAACAAAATATATTAACGGGTCATAGACATGCCAGACTTTTATTTATATTATATAGGAAATGAATACACGCTATTTCACACCATTTTGAAACTGCACAACACAAGTTTTTCTCAATATTTAGTTTGTTTACATTTTTACTTTATTTTTATTATTTAAATGTTATAGTTACATCCTGCACACCAACAGTGGTGTTCTGTACTTTAAATTGCCTAATATACATAAGTCTATATTTAATTCAGTGAAGACTTCCTTGAAAACACAGTGTCTTAAGGAGAGCTGAATAATCAAGCGCTCTCTTTGGACCCCAGATCTGGACCGTTCTGCGTGAGTGCCTTTTGGTGCTTTAATTTAGCGGGTGTTATCGCTGGCCCCACATGAAAGGGCCAGCACAAGAGTAGCAAAATGCAGGGGACTAATTCCATTGATGGCACTAGAGGTGAAGTAAAGTTCAATAAATATAGATTCCATTTTAGTTGTACAGGTTTAGTTGATAAAATCATAATATAAAATAATCTTAATGGCTGGTGTGGAGAAAAAATAGCATGGCAAATAAAAATATATATCTGTCAATACTAGTAAATACAATAAATTGTGCAGTGTATAGGCTTTATTGGTAGGATGTATTTTAAAATCTAATTAATATTTGAAGCACTTTGTTGTGTGACGCAAAGTATCTCTATATTTTAATGTTTTAGGGTTTACGTTTTATGTCTTTTATTATAGATTTTATGTTATTATTATAATTTTTATATTTATTAAGTTTCCTAATTTAATAGTTATTTGAATAAATAAAGTTTACGTTGCATTGTGGTACATAAAAGTACTAGTTTTAAGAGACCACTGTTCGCTATCACAAAGTAAAGAATGTAAACGTGGTAGAATACTGTTCAATGTTTTTTCAATTGGCAGATATAAAAATAAAATAAAACCATAGAAGCTAATTTAAAGCTAGCTCATTAGGCTTTAAAATCTATTTAAATCTAAGCAGATTGTTACATGAGTAGATTTTTCAGTTGAGAGATTTGTTTATTAAATAGATTCAAAGGCGTTATACTCATAAACAGAGCCTAAATTCCAAAACAGCTGACATCATCAAATAGTTATATATTCAGCTGTATATTTCTGCCTAACGTCAGCCCCACAGGAAAATATTTGCAATGTAAGTGAAAAAGCAAATTGACATTGAAAAGTGAATTGATTTTTCTGTTGAAAAAATAAGTGAGGGGAATTACAGCCACTTAAGGAAATGTGCATGTGGATGTTGGTGGCTTGCTGGGTAATGGAATAGCGTTCCCGGATCGCCGGGGCTAAGCCATGGATGTGGACAGGAAGCCATGTTCGGATGGAATGTTTAGGCAGCCTTATTCGGCTAAGCGGACGGCCCGCCAACTCGTTTTCAGAGACAGGAACTTAATAGCAGTGGCTTTTCACTGGTATGTTCTGCTGAACATCAACAGGAGCCATATTCCAGAGCAAAGGTTGACGGAAAGTGATTTTATCTCTAAGAGAATTAAACTGTTAACCGTGGTGACCATATTAGTTCAAAAGTATTCCTTTATTAAAAGCTACTTATACAAACATATTATCTGTCGAGCAGTTATTGTGCTTAACAGTTGGTCTAAAATGATTGCAAGATTAGATACATTGTGCAACATTAATTTTCACACAGAGACAAGTAGTCACATTACCTATGTATGTCGGCCATATTATGGCATAAATATAAGGTGGTTGACCAAACTCTTCTCCGAGTGTGTCGCTTTCCTTTCCCTACCTCCAGATGCTGTCCTGCTGCAGAGGGTTCCCAGTGAGGTCCACCTCCTGGAGGACACCACACCCCACCAGGCTCGCCAGCACGTTCTGTACCTCTACGCCCCAACGAGAACATAATGTCATAAAATGATGTCGTCTATTCAATATTGTTACTCATTGTGCTTGTTTCTAGTTTTATGTTCATCAAAATGAACAAGACATTCCAACAGTTACCTGAGAGGCAGTTGTGTCCGAGGTCCAGTTTCTCTAGCGACACACACGCCGACAGACAGGGAAGCTCTGTGATACTGAGCATGACAAAGCAAGACACACATAACACCTCCAGATCCTTACACTAATCTATATGAAATCACAGCTAAATAAGCCAATCCTAATTATTTGAATGAATCCCAACCTATACATCAAACTTGCAGGTAACCCTCACCGACAATGTGGCAAGAAATATTGAAATATATTAAACATTCTATAAAGTCAATGTCTTAAACTCAGGTAATTTATTCGTTTACACTTCCACAAAAATTATTTTGAACTTATTTTTTACGAATTGCCTTTTTAATACTTTTGTTTTTACTTTGCAGTAGGTTTTAATGAATATACCAGCTTTGGACAACAGCAAGCATTAGTAGCAAGACAATTTAGGACATTTAATTCAAACTATGCATTAAGTAGGCCATTTCAACAGCAGTCTGGAAAATCCACCTAGCTTAATACATAGCACTGCACATGCCTATAACAGCACTACGGAATAGAAGAATGTAATTTAGGGATGACTTCTATAGTAGAAGCGTCTACAGTACCTGTTGCGGGCCCCAGTCAGGACCTGCAGGAGAGGCAGCCAGCAGTCGGCCAGGCCCTCCAGGGAGCAGATGTTGTTGTCCTCCAGACAGAGCTCACTCAGAAGAACCTGGTTCCTCAAACTGGGGGGCTGACAAGGGCACAGAGTAGGGATAGATACATCATTATGTTTAGCTGTGGCTCATGCTGGGAGATGTAGTCTTTTAATGACAGGTCCTAGGGTTGCTAGTCCACTCATGCACTAAAGGCCTCCATCCGTCATCGTCAGTGGTCGTAGTCCTGCTGTGCTTAGAGTCATCCGCGTCGACTGCCAGTGGAGTTGGGGACAGCAGCAGTATATCAGTGGTAGGAGGCAGCATGCCAAGGGTTTACAGCTATACACATTTTCACATATTACCGTAGACCTTCTTAAGGAAATTGGATTAATTGTGTCCCGTGTCGGTTTAGTTTTGTGAGGCAGAAAACCATGTCTGAGTGATGCGCGGACCGCAGCCATATCCGCGGGCACATAGCGGTTAATCCGCGGATCGGTCGGGCCGAGTCGTAAACGTTTACATTCTGATTAATAGCGGATGGGTTGCGGCTGGGGGAACTAATACACCGTTAATGAGGAGGGTTTGAAGGGATTAACAGTGTCAGACGGTGTGCTGGCATTTTCATTTGACCAAAAAATACCAACTTTGAATTTAAATAAATGTTTATGTCCGCATAATATGTTATCATACCATCACCCTTACATATATCCGCTGAGAAATATTGGTAACATGTGATCGGGAGTGGGTCTCTACATCTGAGAAAATCATTCGCTGGGGTGGGTGGCTGGCAGATAAGAATAATAATAATAATAATTCATTTCATTTGATGATTAATGTGTGCATGCAGATTAACGTCAGAGTGGATGCGCGTATCACTGCTGTATAACAAACCTAGGGCCTGCTTTCACAGATCTCCCCCAGCAGTCCCCTCCTGTTGCTACTCCAGTACCTCAGTGAGGTTGTTGCCCCTCAGGTCCAGAGAGCGAAGCAGGGCACAGTCCTCCAGGCCTTCCACGGTGGTCAAGTGGTTGTGGGAGCAGTCGAGGTGGAGCAGCGTGCACACCTCTCTCAGGCCTCTGGTGCTGATGCACTGGTTGTGGTCCACCAGTAACGTTTGCAACTTCTTCAGACCCTCCAGGCCTCCTTTAGAAAAGCCCACAGGTTAGAACCATATGATTGGATAATTGGAGGAAATTATGCATTTCATCTGTTAAAACACTGGATACAGCAGAATTGCATCCATTGAATTAGTATATGGAGCACTCTAGCCTTTTATGAGAATCCATCTCAAATAAATTCAGAGCTACATTAGATTTCTGCCCATAACCAAGAAAATCAATAAAAACTGCAAGTGTCAATTCAGATCCCTTTGCCAGTTTTGAAATAGAATAAAAAGAATTCACCCCGTTTAAGGCCAGTATGTATTCAGGACTTCAGCATGTGGTGACCATGTTAGTTAATTGCTGCTTCTAAGCCACCTATTAATACATTCCAGTGACGACCAAAGGCCAACAGAAAAGAAAAAGGTGGATGCTGCTCTCTTCTGGAATCACGTGGATATTGCAAGAACCTCAAAGAGTTCCCCTTCCTTCCAGCATGTCATGCCATTAAAGTAAATATGAATGTATTATTCATTCATCTTTTTGACTAAATATAATAAATGAAATATAATATTATTCTTTTTTTCTGGAAAAACACCTCCACATTAAAAACCTAGCGGGCTCTAAATGGCAATTGTAAAGTGAATTTGACGTAATTATGTTGCTTTAATCGAACCGTTGTTTTGTAAAGATTGTAATACCATAATACAGTGAGTGAAACATCCATGTGGGATCACCAAACATAGGAGTGTAGCGTGGTAATAGCATAGAATAATTGTTAAAAGGAAGTGGACAATGTAGCGTTATCCACAGGAAAATGCTCTCTAGCTCAACACACACACCGATGCGAGTGATGTAGTTGTGTGACAGCTCCAGGACAGCCAAGTTGACAGCGGCTCCCAGGCCGTGGATGGAGGTCAGTCGGTTCTGGCCCAAACGGAGAACCTGTAGATTGGAGAGGTTCTCACAGTCCACAAAGGTAATCTCATTTTCCTGCGCAGAACCAAGGCAAATAAACCTATTAAAAATGCAATAGCAGAGTTTTCAAAATGTCTTCTCCAAATCAATCTTAATAGCACTTTTATTTCTAATCAGTACACAGCATCACGCAATAGTAGTATCTTCCGTTACTATTATTAAGATGAAAATAACTGACAACAATTCCTTTGATGTTCATCTGCCAGTCTCCTAAGCCAGTAGTTCCTACCTGTACGTCGATATAGCGGAGCTCTCCACACACGGCGAGGCCCTCCAGGGCTCTGAGTCCACAGCGTCTCAGGGTGAGGGCCTGCAGTCTGGGGCACTGAGCCAGGGTGGACACACTGCAGCCAGGCAGGTCCTCCAGAGTCACTGTGTTCACCTGACCACAAGGATAGAGCAAGAACAGAACAATGCTTTTTTCATCTATATATATATATGTATATATATATATATATTACTCAACTCAAAAAGCTGTAATGATTGCAAAACCGGTAAGTAAATCTGTTAGTCTTAACATCAACATTCAAAATATCCAGAATCACGTCCTAGGATAAGCCCAGCACACAAATTTCAAAATGGTATTCAACGTCAATTCTGTATGTAAGCAGGCTCAATAACCTTCTCTTAGGTGTTGATTGAACAGGACAATGTCCTATAGTATCAGTGAAGGTCAACAGGAAGGTTACCTCTTGGAGGGAGTTCCAGGCCCCACTCTGGAGCACTCTATCTGGGCAGAGAGGCCTGCTGCTCTCTGCTCCCCGTCTTTGCCCTCTCCTTCCTTGGGTGCCGTGGACTTTCTTCCTCCTGTTCTCCATGGAGAGCTTGGACCAGGGAGTGCAGTCCCTCATCCAAGTCAACCTCTTCTCTTCTGTCTGGTCCGGCAGGGACATCACGGGCCCAGACTCGGGTCTGGAGGTAGTGTTGGGTGGAGGGGAGAACAACACCCCAGGATCCTCTTTGTTGAGTGGTTCAGGTATGGAGGTGAGCACGAGGATGTCTTTCTGCAGAGCATTGTCAAATGGCTGTCTGTCATCAGCATCTGTGTTTGTTGTTTGGGTAGCTCTTCTATTGAGACTCTGTGCTGGTGTAGGGTTAGGGATGCTAGCAACCATGTGCAAAGAGGCTGGATAACAGGAGGACTTAATGGACTCAGCTAGTCTTTCTGGGGTCCCCCTCTGGTTTTTCGGGTCTTCTTCCACTAGCTGTTCCATGTTTTCTGAACCACTCTCTCTTTCAGATTTAGCGTCACTTTCCGGTTCCACGCACTTCCTCTCTTCCTCACCTGTTTTTTCCTCTTCCTCCCGTTTAACCCTTTCGTCCTCTGTATTAATCTGGGGGTTTTCCTCCTTAATCCTTGTTTTGCGCACCACCTGCTCCTTTCCCTCCAGGTGGCTATTAGCCCTCTCCTCCTCCTCTTCCCTTATTTCTTTCTCCAGCTCTATTCTTTTCTTATCCTCCTCAGTCTTCTTTCTCTCACCCTCTGCCTCCCTCTTCCTAATCTCCTCCATCTCCACTTTCTCAGGCTTTCTCCTGTCTTCCTCCTCTTTATTTTTTCTCTCCTTCTTTCTCATCTCTTCTTCCTCCTCATTCTTTCTCTTATCTTTTCTCATCTCCTCCTCCTTCTTTTTCCTCTCCTCTTCTTCTATATTTCTTCTCTCTTCTTCCTCCTCCTTCTTTTTCCTCTCCTCTTCTTCTATCATTCTTCTCTCCTCTTCCTCCTCCTTCTTTTTCTTCTCCTCTTCTTCTTTCTTTCTTCTCTTCTCCTCCTCCTTTATTTCCTCTTCCTCTAACTTGCGTTCTCTTGCCAGACGGACGCGTTCCTCCTCCTTGGCCCTCTCGTATTCTACTCGTCGCGTCTCCCGGTCTCTCACTTCCTGTTCCTTCCTCCTCTTCTCCTCCTCCTTCTCTCTCCTGCGCCTCTCCTCAATCTCCCTCTTCTTCCTCTGCTGCTCCTGGCTCCTCCTCTGTTCATCCCTTTTCCGTTGGATTTCCGCCCTAGTCCATCGGCGTGCCAGCAGACCTCGGAGAGCCGCCTGGATCTTGAGAGCTGCACAACACCGATCCTTTTGTTTTCTCATGCTCTCTTCTAGCTGGGCTCTTTCAAGCTCCCTCCTCTCCTCTTCCATTTGGATCTGTAGCTTTCTGATAAGCTCCTGATTGGTATAGAAACGTTGCTAAATATCTTAAAACATATTAAACTTTCATATATAAATATATCTATCTATATATATATATATATATATATATATATATATATATATATAAAGGTTAAATGGGTTTTATTAATGTAATGCAGATTTTATGGATCTGGGACCTTCACTGCGATAGTGAGGAAAAAAAGAAAACGGCTATCAACCCACCTGTTGTTGGACCATCTCCTGTTGAAGTTTCTCAGAGGTCTCCTTCTCTCTTATTTGAGTATCTTTAAAGATGAGCTGCAAAACAATTCAGCAGTTCAACTGGTCGCTTCACAAACAATTTTAGCTTGTTGAATTAAATAGTTATATTTATCAACATGATTTATTTAACTTTGGACGGTCAATATTCCATTTAAGATTGAGCATCAGATTTATTGAAAGAAAGACTGTTTACGCTAATATGCAGTGTCCTTTTCACCTTGTCAGCCTCCTCCATCCTCCTCAACTTTTCCTCAAAGTCTCGTTGCCTGCACCTCTTTTTTTCTTCCGTTTCCCTCTGCTCAATCAGGTCCTTCTCTCGCTCTACCTCATAGGCAATTAATCGCCTCTCATCATCCTCTTTTTGCTTGTCCTTTAGGGCCTTTAGTTCAAATTCGAGTTGTTTTTCAAAGTTCAAATATGTATCTTCTTCAACAGCCCCTGTATATATAGATAAACAGTGGTTTAGCTGCATTCAATAAATTACCAACAACACAACCAGAGCTGCCACTAGCCTGGTTACACATGTAAGCATTTTAAAATCAAAAATTAAACAACAGCGACCTCTACTGAGCAAAACAAATCTAAGAGTTAAAGGCATTATTAGATGCTGTGTCATTAAAGATGCTGTATCATCACTACATAGCTAAAATATCATATCAGGTCAACAAAAACAATTACCTTCATTCCTGAGAGGAATACTGTCTGGTACATCTGCACCAGGTGCAGTAGCAGCGCTGGTGCTAATGAGACTATCCTCCTTTTCTAAATCAGAAAGAACCTGCAGCAGATAAACACATACATAGGCTAAATCCGTATTTAAGCATTTCACAGATGCTAAACCTAGACTCTAAAGATCATTGTCAAAAACCAAACTTACTCGCTCTTTTAACTTTTCCGGATCTTCATTCAAGTCAGAGGCCAGTAACTTAAGGTCTTCCGAAAAAGCTGAATTGATGGATTTCAAATATGGCTGGTTTGAATCTGAGAGCAGAGGGGCTGTGTATCAAACTTAAAATAGAAGCAATGAAGCAGGACAAGGTCTGTACACAATAACTCAAGACTAATGACAAGTAATCAAGATGATCATCCTACCTATGTCCTCCAGATCCTCCAGGACTAGTTTCTCAAGGACACTCGTTCTGTTCTTGAAGGCTTCGAGATATGAGAGCATTGACTGGGGGATTTCATCTGAAGCCTGTGGCTAGATGATAGGGTCAGGAATAAAGTTATGTCGCATGGTGAGGCTATTATTGGGACCCAACTGCTGTAATTCAGAAGAGCGTAACCGTCTCTGCACAGGACACGGTCAGCAAAACTTGCTTTGCAATTTTAATAGAGCTTCTCAATCATACTCAACTTTCAAAGTTGCATACATTTTAAGAAACTTGTTGTAGGCAATAAAAATATCTCACCTGAACCTCATCATCAGATGAATAAGTATTTTCCTCTTCGTCAGTATTTTCAAAGTCTTCACATTCAGACGCTGTCAGTTCAATGTAACTGAGCTCCAGGTTGATGGCCTCCTCCAACTCCTTGTCATCCATGGTCTTGAATAGTTAACGCAACGACTTAACAACAGGATGCTGTGTGTAGCAGAAGAAATATAATAGACAGCAATGTTTCTCATTTGCTATTAAAATATAATAAGTTAAGTTTATCAACCTCTGTTCTGTTGCCATAAATCAAGAAAACTAGCCAAAAAGCTATATTGTTAGCATGCTGTGTAACATATACGTCGACAAGCTCCATTCGCGTCTGTTGGAACCATGGTTGCCATAGAAACTATAAAGCTACGGACTTCGTGTAGTGACAAGTTTAGCAGGGATATCGCGATCCAAAATCATGAAGTTTCTTCTAAATTCTCAGTCTCATAGAACATCATGCTTCAGACTAAAAGTGACTTTGCCATAACCAACTTTGGAATGAGAAAGAATTACTATCTAACTTGACATTATTAAAAAAAATAAGACTTGCCTTGCAGTGATCTGTTATCTATGGCCTTCTTCCAAGATGTTCCCTAACTGTTATGGATTTGTTAGCAAGCAAGCACTTATTGGTTAACTTGTGAAATTTGGTTAACTTGTATTGCAGTGTACAGCAATGTTGGTAATCTGACCATATGAGAAGCTGTCACGGCATATGTGCTAGACTCACAAAGAATGAAATGATCAGAATTGGAGTAATAGGATAAAGTTGGAGTATAGGATAAAGGATTTTCACTTGAACACAGAATGATAATTGTAAAATCCACTCCTACTATTAGAGTTATGGATTATGTTGCTGCCCCATCTATTATAATGTTCATTGGTGCATTTTACCACAATGCTCTGCGTTTTGTATCTATAGTTTTACATTTAGGAGTATCATTTTCATAACTTTTACATACATATAAAACAGGCCAGTATGCTAACTGCTAAGTACAAGTTCAGCTAAGACTGAGTGAATGATGCAATAAAAAGGGTTCTGTATGTTATTAATT
Source organism: Galaxias brevipinnis (assembly GCA_036023535.2). Classification (NCBI taxonomy): domain Eukaryota; kingdom Metazoa; phylum Chordata; class Actinopteri; order Galaxiiformes; family Galaxiidae; genus Galaxias; species Galaxias brevipinnis. Next base: position 21,933 of record JAVQIZ010158876.1, read on the forward strand.
ATATTAAGAGCCCTAGGTTTCCATTATACAATTCATACACTGACTAGAGCAGTGTTAGGTGATGCAAGGGACAGAAAACAGAAATCCACCAAGGACATTGAACAATGCATGACACTTTTATTCTCCCCAAGGAACTGATCTCAAAAGAACAGTCCACTTCTGGCATTTTGAAAGTGCTGCACGTGTAGTCTGTCCCTTTGAGAGGATTCCAGTGTGGCCCACACAGGTTTTCCCATTCACATGACCAGGGGCTCTCTGAAGGGACCTCAGTCTCCGACCCCAAACTTCTAAGAGAGAACAATGGCCTGTCCTCCCCACCTTTGGCCCCTGGAAACACACTGAGGCCTGTTCTCCATTCTTGTGACTCTCAAATAGCTAAACACAACAACCAAATGGCGCCACATCAGAGATATTTTCCTCCGTAAGATCAACACTGAATTCCGCAGCCACAAACGACACAAAGCGGCACCTTCCACATGTAGCAAATAACCTTTACGGTAAACGTCCATGTCTACCTCTCATGGGACATACTTTCAAAAGGTCATAATGGGTCGCAGCACAACATCAGTCCCGAGGCTGATAGGGTAAGAGGACAGCCCTGTTGTTGGAGTCAAACTGCCTGTCGCTCTGTTTCGTTTGGTCCTCTAAGAAGCATTGACCAAGTTCAATTGCTCAAAAAGGCCCCATCAGCAAGCCTTGTCCGCTCTGATTAGGGCCCGGCCCATTGTCATTGGGCAAGGTGTCCGGTGCTTTTGTTCGGGTGCACAGAACCCAGACAGGGACCAGACAGGTCCAAGCTGCAGATTTACACAGCAGATTATGGCGGTCAATAGCAGCTCCGGCTTAAATGGAGCTGGGGTTTGGATAGCCGTCGTGTGTTTACACTGTTAAGGGTATTTCTGTTACTCGTCTGTAGCCATTAGCTAGGCAGCCTAGGCCCATCATTTGCATTAAGGGGTTTTGATTAGAAAAAGGGCAGCGGGTTCGGAGGTCTAAAGTTGTGAATGAGAAGTAAAATTGCTTCAGTTCCCATGTGGATTTGGTCACTGTTTTTTTATAACTGTACTGTACAAACGTGGGTTATTTTAGAAGGACATTTGTAAGAAGAAACTAAAGACAGGACACAGGTTTTGTTGTTTGACTGAAATGGGCTGTTCATCTTGATATTCCATTAAGAAAAATTCATGCAAAAATAATAAAATATTGGCAAACTCTAAACTAAAGAGTTGAACCTAACAGCTAAAAGCATTTACATACACGCTGGATAAATTAATTATTCTTTCAAAGGCGATGCTAGATTAAAGGCTTTAGGGAGTTACTTAAGGTTAATGGTAGTTTAAAGAAATTAGCTGCACGTGAGGGGCAAATATTTAGCCAGGATAATCCTTGACGTATTGCATTGAACGTACATTTGAAGCAGCAGTCTGAAGTTCTTCTGGTGGCCAGCAGTCTGATCCAATTCTTGTTAACAAAAATCATATCTAGGCCAGTTCCGTTGTGAACAATTAGTCCAATTTGATTGTATTTCACCTACTTGCCATTCAAAAAAAGCAAATAGGTGACATTATTGCTGAATTTAACAAAATGTGTTGAAACTCCTCCAAATTGTGATTTCCTGTATTATTTTGTTGTTTGTCTGACGATTTACTCTGTAACGATTGAGACTATTGTAATCACACATTCCCTGCCGATGAGCATGATGTTGGCATGTCATAACTGCAGGTTAATCAAAGTACCAGGTCTTTGAGAACTGTTTAATCCTTGTCGGATTCCTGTCCCTTAGAGGCTGAGAGAGTTGTATAAGAGCACAGTTTATGGTAAACTGGAGCACAGTTTGATAAACAAGACATTACTATTCAAGTGACAGGCTTGACTCCTGACCAAGGATAGTAAATTACATTTTACTAGTGAAATGTTGGCAATATTACTTCCCCCGTAATGGCTTACAATACCAACATTGACAACTGCCCCACCAATGATATGTAGGAGGGTTTTATTCACTCGGGGACTGACTGTACAGCCATAGAGCAAGATAAACTGGACGCTTTGTGCCACACTCCATGTAAAGAGGTCCACTGTGTGGGAGCAGAACAGCACTTCTGTGTCGGTCCTGTCCGAGGGATTGACTGACTACAAGAAGTAGTCTTTCCTTCAAAAAACAATGTGATTGCTAATGTGTTCTTCAGTTACGTCACGCAGTGCTCTAAACAAAATGACAACAAATTACAGAAAGATGTTAATTGATGTACCACTGGTAGCCCTCTTCTTGAGATCCATCAGCGACAGCACCATCAGTTCTAAAATGACTCTCGGGCACTTGTACTGGATAATCTGAAGATCTTCAAAGAATATTTCCGTGCTGAACCCTGTGGATCCCATGACTAGGACGAACCCCGTGACACTGGCCTTCATCCACACTGTAATTAATCCTCTCTTTGTCAAAGCATCTCCACCTCCAAAAGAGCTCCAACAGGGACACACACGCAATGATTCGATCCCATGCGCATTAACTCCATTATTTTTTGGGTTATCAACTGTACGGAAGGTATTGGGCGTGGCTCAAGAAAATTAAATAAAAGTAGATGTGAGGCAGAACAACAGTGTGAGTGTTAGAGAAAAGGAAGATCAGGAAGATTAGATTGAGATTACTAGGCCTATACCATCGTGGGCTTTGCAACTGACTGGT
>JAVQIZ010158880.1:0-19593 GCA_036023535.2 Galaxias brevipinnis
CATGTATTTTGATAGACATCAATCATTCACATTATCATGTGATTTCGACACACACACACACACACACACACACACACACACACACACACACACACACACACACACACACACACACACACCAACACATATGCACACAGCCTAGACTGGATCTTTCGTACTCACAGAGCTGGTAACCCGACCCAGTGGCCGGGCTCCCTCCAGAGGCTGGCGATGCCATGGGGTGCCACATGGCTGCCAGCGGGGGTGTTGTTGCCAGACAGCTGCCCAGGGAATGGGGACGGGAGGGCAGGCCACAGCGTAGAGCTCGTCTCACCGACTAGGTCGACCAGCGCTCCCGAGACGGACGCTCCCTGCGACAACGCGGCAGCAGTGACGGACGGCGGGCCGAGGGAAAACGGCAGAGCAGGAGGAGGGAGGGAGGAGGAGTCCACAACCACTTTGCTGATGGGATTACCTGGATTATCCCCCGGCAAACTATCCGGCAGGAACAGTTTTCCTGCTGGGCAGATCAGCTTCCCTGTAGCACCGCCACCCGCCCCCTACTCCGTGCGCGTGCTTCTGTCTCCCTGTCCAAATGGCGACGCCCCTTTACAGAGGGCAGAGGTCTGGGTGTACATAAAAGTATGAGGGAGACACCTGTTACCACAGCAAAGCGGGGGGAACGGGGGCGGAAGTTAAAGGTTCATAGGGTTCAAGTAGAGTCCTATTTCTCTCTGTCTCAAAGGCTTAGCATGTGAAATTGAGGTGTATCACTATAAAACACCAAAGACCACCAAATCCAGTTGAAAACAATATTGTGAATGTGGTATTTTATTAATACTTCATGTAGACCAATTTGGGGAAAATATGCTGATCGTAATTCTGTGTTCAATATTCCTGAACGCGCATATGTACTGTGGTAAGGCTTGCGATCCGTCAAAGCATGGAATTGTCCATCTCGATATCCCTGGAATGGTTCAGCGCGCGACACAGTTGCAACACACACTCCCTATAGTATCCCAGCCCACAAATACCCACCACTTGCTCAGAAACTCCCAGCTACCAAAGCTGAATAAACCAAAGAGTCTAGACCCTGACTGTGAGTGAGTGTGTAAAGACTATAGGCACTGTGCCTTTTTCTATAGTCTAACCATCGTCCTCACCATGCAGCGTTACCCCTATCTGATTTTCTCCCATGCCTCAACAGAACTCCCTGCATCCTGCACCTGCAAGTAACTGGAGAGCACGCCTCCACACTACTTTTAAACTTTGAGAGATAGCAATCCTTTCCGAGCTGAGAGAAACCAGATCCTTCCATTGACAGTAGCCTTAATCCATTCCCATGGAAAGACAAGGGTCCCAACAGGGAGCACAGAGGATAGGATGTGACCGTCTCCCTCCTCTGCAATGAGCCCCCCGGGGAGAAGCTCAAAATAATGCAGGCCTTCTTCAATGTATAATCGCACGTCATGGCCCACATAAAACACATCAAATTAGCCTTGAAAGACATAATTAGCATTCATGAAGGCACATTGAGGATTGAGCCGCGCATTGAAAAAAAAAAAGTAAGCCTTTCAAGTTGAACATGCTAGTGTCAAACCTGGAGTGCTAGTGTAGTGCAAGGCTGAAACATGAAGAGGAATCCTTAAAGTTTGACTTGAAAGGCAAGCTACAGTAGATTTGTCTGCTTATTGTCCACTCCATAGTTTTGAGTGAGTGTGGTTTAAACATGAAATGCTATGGCTCTGTTAAAAAACAAGCCCTGAGTGACAGATAACTAGATGGGCTGGCACTCGAGATGTTATTGAAGCTGGTCTGGGGAGCGAGCCTCTGTGTAAGAGGAGCACGGGTTTGGTGCTGAAGCTTCACCCCCAACCTGGTCTCACATAGGATTCATTGCCTGATGAAACTTGGTAAAAAAAAAAGAGATACAGAATATCACAAAGAAAAAGAAAAAATAAACACCAGGGGGATTTAAACCCGACAACATTGGATTACCACACCAGCACCTAAACCCGTTACGCCACCACGCCTGCACAGATATTAAAAGCTACGACAAGTAACGGATTTAAATAGACGGCGCTGTATTACAATTAGCAATGTTGGTTCAGTTGCTGCCAGCTGGCTGGAGTTGCTCACAGTAGCACGAGGATGGATTAAGGATTGCAAGGCGTCAGGTTCGAATCATTGTGTAGGCTATTTTCTTGGTCTATCCCTAGTCGTATTCCAAGCCTTAAAAACCTAAGATAACCTAAAACAGGCTTAAACTCACCTGCCATTATTTTTTGTATTTATTCAATACAAATTGATATATTCTAGTCTTTTTTGCATAAGTTACGAAGGAGAATGAGCATTGATCACATTGACTAATGTAATTACACTACATTACTTTAAGATTGTGTTTGTTGTTCATTGGTATATGTACAGACCCTGAGATCATGTTGTGTTGCTTTGTGCTCTAGTAACCTGTGGCTTGCTGCTGGACATTGTGTGTTTTGGCAGCGTGGACTATGATATTGACAGGAAGGAAGACAGTAACACATGACCTATCTTTTGTCCGCAGAGCACTTTCAAGGGAAAGAAAGGACAGGCACCATCAGCTAAAAAACAGACATGAGAGAGAAACTGTTTGAAAATAGAAGAAAAGGACACTCTCTTGTCCAGCCGTGAAGCAATCAGCGTGCAGAATGTGACTGTGTTTGAGTGCGTCAGAAAGGCCCTGGACTGGCACGCTGAAAATGGCACCCCGAGACCTCAACACTAAACATGTGAGGCTGACAGCATGTTCTGTTTTAAGCAGAGGCCAGGGAGACTGTACGAGCCCTGGTGAACTGGGGTCATACCTGTGGCCTGCCCAGCACCGGCCATCTGTGTGGGTCAGTGGGGCGGCGTTAAGTAGGACTGCCTGAACACTGCCTGCGCTACAGAGACAACGTGGAGGGCTATATTAGTTGCTCTTGTTGAGCCACCTATCCCTCCTCATCACCACAGCCGTTCCTCAAATGGGAATTAGGCTAATGAGCTCACTGGCTGTGTGCACTTAACGAGCCCACACACTGTCTATTCAGATCACTTAGTGGCTCTCTCCTCAAAACGTCTTTCTTTTTGTAAGGCGGACCTCTAATCGAATGCACTGCATCAGAGGGTGACTTATATTGACAGGGGGGCCTTAACAGCCAGCGCGGGGTCCTTTAATGGTCTGACGGCAGATGCTTGTGTGTGAGTGTAGCAGTGCCGACCACCAGTTCACGGGACAGAGGAGGCGATGCGTGGGGTGGCACGCCGCTGCCGTCGTATTGGAGTGAGGAGCGGAAGCCAGGGCAGTGGGGGTGCCTCTCACACCCAAACAGAGCTGGAGACCCCCGGGCCTGGAGGGCCTCTCTGCCTGACTACATCTGGAATTAAATCAAGACTGTGACCTTCTGCTCTAATGACTAATTACTGACAATTAGCCCAGTCAACAGCGCGCCTTCCACCCCCGGCTTCTCCCCTCTTTACCTCTTACTCACCATTGCGCGTGCGCGTGCACACACACACACACACACACACACAAACACGCACACACACACACGACTTTGTCTCTTTTATGTACAGTAAAACCAACACCCGCACACAAAGTGTTGCTTGTTCACAGAAACCAATACATTCAAATGCAAACCGCCCACGGATTTGAGAAGACAAAAAGAGGACACTGCTATTATTGTGTTGTGAGCATAGGAGGCACATGTGGCAGCATCGCACCGCTGCAGAGCTAAAGAATTCTTGAGCAAATAGCACTTGAGCGCCACACCTACTACCTGTGTGTTTTTGTGATTCCAAGGGGTTGTGTGGGGATTTGTAATATTGGGAGAGTCCGTTGGGGAGTGTGTTGGATGGCTCGTTGGGTTTAATTGCTCCTATAGCTCAGTGCAGTCCCCTCCCACATTCTTGTAGTCACATGTTATTTAGTCACATTTTATTTTAAAGCATTGTACATGTCACACTGGAGCAAGAGCACTGAATCTATTTAAATCCTGTAGCATGTGTGGGGTTGTTTGTTTGCATGTTCTGGGACTGTGTGAATGCATGTGTTTTAAGGATGTGCAATTGCACGTGTTTGGAAAATGGTTTTGCATGTTGCGTGAATGCAGTGTGTGAGTTTGCAGATCCAACAGGAGATGGACATGGTTCCTCAAACAGAGTCAGAGAATCATTGATCCTCAACGGCTGAAGGGAGTGCACAGCGCTACCGTCAACTAGAGTGACCCCAGGCTCGTCCCCCTCCCAGTGGCCCCCTCTATCTCTCCATTCATCCTTCTTCAATGCCCCTCCATTCAATACCATGCTGCGCTCTTTTTTTCTCCAGAGTGTGTGAGCCCCGGCATGTCTCTAAACCCTCTTTCAGGAAAAACACACCAAATATGCTGAGAAAACGCTGAATCAGGTCGAAACCACAGATTGGGCCTGAACCAGACATGCTGAAACATGACATTGCAAAGGCTGGAGAGATACACGGAAAACGTGGAGACAGATTGAGACTGGAACGGGTGGAAACTGTCCACAAAGGATCCCCAGACACTTCTCTTTGCTGTCTCCTCATTGTTGATATAACTTTGCTGGACAGGACGGAGGCTCTCCATAAACTACATAAAGCTGCTGGAAATCACATTTTATACAACCCTATCAGGAATATGGCCTCTGCCTTTACATCTATACTTCCCAACTCACATAAAATACATTCATAAAGACCTATACAACAAACCCACAATAAGTATGCATGAAATGTTTGTTGAAGGTGTAATCAATGCAGGTTTTATACTTAGGAATACATTGACATTTTCGTTTCAATGTGTATTTTTCCTTTAAATGGATTTTTCAGGGGAATACCAGAGTGTAAGAGGAAAATATGGTTTGTGGCCAGGCAACTATGTAAAGTTTATATTTTTATCTTCCTGGCTTAGACTGGTTGCTCGGTTGATTTCGATCTCGCTAGCACTGTAGCTATATGGAGCTGCTTCTATAAGCAGCAATGTGCTATCTATGAAGAACACACTTTTAGTTTGTTTGACCTGTCCCTGAGAAAGATCTTAACAAATGTTGTCTCTCAACACTTCACTTGTGCATCAGTCTCAAGTTAGCGTACTTCATTTGAAATAACTTTTTTTGTAAAATTAATTGCACTTTCTGTAAATAGTATGTGCACTGGCATTTTAAACAGACACTACTGACATTGCCCCACATGTGAGTAGAACCCAAAATTCATGTTTAAAAAAAGTGAAGCAGCCGTTTAACGCCAGTGTAAATGATACCAGACATAGATAAAGGGGCTCAATGCCCAGCCTGCATGCTCACACTCCACATGCACTCCAATCCAGATGTCTCTCAAATACCCAAGGGAGACCAGCTTTCATCATGGGGACTATCCTCACTCCCCTAAATATGGCACGGCATTTCTGTTGTGTAAGGTAACCTTATCTTTACAACAGGGATAGGGCTACGGTTTGGTATTTTACCTTCCAAAGTTTTCTTTTTTTCTTGTTATTTTGTCAGACTGATTGTCCTACCTCTTATCTCTCACAATAGACAGTTGATTACAAGGTCCCGTTAATGTGCTATGCTTGGTAGTGCGGTGGTTTGGCAATGAATGCATGATTAAAGGGAAAACACATCACATGATAAATGATGCATACAGTGTGGGGCTCAGTACGGCTCAAAAAAGCCTTTGGCTCTTGCTTCAATATGCACAGATCACAGAGTGGAAGGCTGGCAAAGTCCTTACGCCTATTCATGCAGTTAAGTATAGGCCACCAAATGAATTTTAGACCGTTTCAGACGGTACGAGAGGCTGTCAAAAGTTGGAACTAGTTACTGGTATACTAGCCTAAAAAGGAGAAGATACAGTACAGCCTGGCCATATTCAACTTTGGTTCATATCAAAACAACAATATCGAACTTAGACAGCAGGAGCTTTTATATTTCACCAATAATCAGGAGTGTAGAATCGCATGGAATATCAATGCTATAAACCTCCGCATAACTTGAGAGTTGGGACTCCAATCAGTATGCGCAGCCAGGTTATATGCTCCGTGAATAGCATACAGTTTTTTTGACACGGTAAGTTTGTATAAGCACAGTTCCGAAAACGTCAGTCTTTCGTGTCTACCGCTGCTTTGTACTGAATGAAATGACCAAATACAGACCAATAAATTGTATTTCTGTCTCGAACAGTTTAGCAAGAAACGCGCAATGAGTGCCATAAATTACATAAGCGCAATTAAAGTGCCAACCTCTGACCTTGTCTGAACAGCACAACCGCGATCACCTGACTTTTGCATTGACCGCAGCTCCCATGTCAATAGACTCAACTGCAAAACGAGTGCTAACTAAACAGATAACGCAACCATTGACTTCATGAATCAAAATCTCTGAGTAAAGTCCAGGGACGTTTCGTAGCCCGCACAGCTCGAATTCATCGGAAAAACACGCCATGAAACAACTGCATGCTTCAAAATCCTAACACAATAACATGCAACGGCGTAAAGAGCTGCGTAACCAATTATTTTATGACAATTACTAATAGAGATACTTACTTAAGTGTAAATACGGATCATTGTCCATAATGTGTGAGTTTTATGCGTCGTTTCCCCTACAGTTAATGCGCCGTCACAGGCAGCAGCATCCCAGCAAATTCCACTCCCAAGCCAGACTGAACTCCACAAGGCAGGTCTACACGGGGGCCCAGTAAGGGGGTGGCGAAAACAGGGCTTCTCCCAATGACAGCAGTCATCGATATCAAGCTCTAAAAGGGCTATGACAAAAAATCTCCCTTCTGAGATTGACAACAGTGTTGCAATCTTGAGGGTAGAATAAAGACTGGAATGATATGTTTTTTATATATATATTTTACCAGCGTTGAATCTTTCATATCAAAATTATTCGCAAATCTGAAAGTAAACTATTTGAAATAGGGCTGATGAAAGTGCTTTTGTTATCACTTGTCAATTCAAAATTAAATTATGCGTATTATATTTCAACAAAAAATGCAATAAACCCTATGCACCCAAGAGTTACAGTGTGACGAAATGTATCCCACCAGTTCGATGGTGTTAATACATGTGTGGCCTAAAAGCCCCTCTCAGGTACTCCTTTGCATTGCATTCATTCTTTTTTATTGTGTTCATCGATACTGATAACTTAAAATTCATATTAGTAAATTATGCAAATGTGCTTTGTGCAGTCTGTGACCATCATAGTGAAAAGAAAACTTCCATGGTCCATTGTTTGTAAACAATGACGATTTCAAATACAGTATAATGAACATGACAAGTAATAGTAACTAAGCTAATGATCTTGCATTAAATTGTGTGTCAAGTTTGAAAGTGAATGAACCCAATCTCTTAAATGTGTGTGCTCGTGCCACCCTTTGGTGCTTACGAATTTCTCGAATTGCAGAAATAAAGGCTCTAATAAAAACAAAACTATTACAGTTTAGCAGTATTATTACATTGAGTCATAAAATAAATGTAATGCGTATACAGCTTTCTTTACACTTGTGTTTCAGTTATTCCTCAAGCGTGTGTATAACACACGCTTCGCTTGCAGTAAAAATTTAAGTAGTTTTTTTTCAGGCCAGAATAAGTTCGAGGGATTCTGTATCCTCCCATATTTACTTTTTGAAAATGTTGGTTCTTGTCTCGATACCCCCAGAGAATCCCCCTATATCTCTTCTGAGTGTGGGGTCAGTTAAGGGTGAGCTCGCGGTCCCTCAGAAGGTTATTCAGGAGTCAACTTGCGCTGATGCATTCAGTCTTGAACTGTGGAGCGGGCAGACGTTCCGTCAACGCCGGCTACTGACCACTCAGCGGGCCTTTTGCTGCCCTGTTAATGGGACCAGTACCCCCGGCTCCCGTCCTTGTAACAACGAGCCATAAAAGAGCGCAGGGGGATGCTAACCAAGATGAATGGCCTTTTTGCTCAACTCATTCTACACTAATCAGGGCTTTTCATTTGTTAGCCCTCTTCCAGCCCCTCCACCACCACCTCCATTATGGCCCAGATAACGTATAAATTCATTAAAGTCAAAGTGGGACATTAAAATGCCCATTTGTCAGTCCCCTCTTTGTGTGTCCTAATGGTGACACATGGTTCAAGGCATTGAGAATTTGCTTTCTTGGCATAATTTTTGAAGATCACAGATGAACGTGGGAACAGAATAAAGGACATCTACAAATTCACGTTTTGAACATGAAATTGTTAATGAGCAAAGACCTATTCTGAAAAGCATTTGGTTTGATGATTTATTACATTTCATAAGCTTCTAAAAACGTTTATACACTCTTGTCATTCAGAGCAGCCCAGAAAACTGGCATATCGCTCCCACATATTTTGTTAATAAGACTGATACAACTCAAGCACCATCTTAAAGAAGAAAAAGTAATGTTTTATTGGATTACCACAACAAAAAAGTTACAGACACACACACACACACACACACACACACACACACACACACACACACATACACATAGGCACACACTCACTGAAGCAACCCTTTGCACTAATCCCTTTGTATTCACACAGCCATTCTAACCAAACAATGTCCCAAACCTTAATCCTTCACCAACCCCAACCAACCATGGCCACCTGCTAGCTCGTCTTCAAGCAGCAGATAGGTCTCCACACACTTAAGTAAACACTCTCCACTCTAATGCACTTGGAGACACACAACACACAGAGAGATGCAGACACACTCGCACAATATAAACATAACGTGACACAGCTTGCGATGCAGTTCTGTGAAACCACAAAAGCAATGCCCCTGCACAGACACTCTCCTCTCCGGCTTTCCCTCTCCCTTGGCCTCCTCACATCCCTTCATCTCCCTCTCCCCTGTCGCTGGCACCCTCTCTGGCTCCAGTGACAGTGTGGTGCTGACCAGGTCGTCATGGGAGACCGTTCTCTCCATCTGCCTCTACTCTCATTAGCCCACCCCAATCATGCTCTATCAGGCGGACCCCCACTACCCTCTCATTCCGCCTATCCCACATCCCCATCCAGCCTGCACCCTTCTCCCCATGCTGACAACCCCCCTCTCTATACATACGCCTGAGATGATAAGTGTTCTCTCTCTTTGTGGTGGCTAGGATGAGACAATGGGCCACAGCACAGCAGAACATCATCCATCTCGTAGGTCATCCATCTCGGACACAAAAGATGAAATGTGGCCCCAAACTCCCCATTCGGGAGGTCTCTTTCTTTGCTTATAAGCAGACCTCTTGTCCATCTCTCCACTTGGTATGTTTGTTGTGTAATGTTTAGTTTGTAGAGAAAGTGTCCCCACAAGCACACCTGAAAAACAGAAAGAAACCATGTCAACATTGTTTCACAACATGAATATGAAAATGTATCTTTTCTGATCTCATCCCTGATTCGTTTCGTGTTCTCTCTTTAGGGGCTCAAGGGGCTCCTCCATACACTCCCATGACCGGGGGTCTTGAGAGCAGCAGCATGTTTTCAAGCATGAATAGTTCTTGCCTTGGGGATCATAGAGGAGCACAGCGTGAAATCATGACAAAGCGTTTTAACACTCAAAGACCTGCATGCTGCACCAGGTGGCTTGCTTACTGGGAGTATTTTCATATGTGTGCATGTTTGTGCTCCTTAATAATTTACACATAGTATAGGAGCATCCTCAAGTTTTAACTGGAACAGTTTGATATTTGGCCCTTCACACCAATAATTCATGGGTATCTTGTTTTTTTATATACCTACAGTAAAACGCGATAAATGAATCAACAGTAGATCTCACAGCCTTATTAATAATCACCCCCTACACTGCTTAGAGTTTATGGCATCCATGTGTATCTGTTTATTGTGCTGGTTAACTAAGTTTGTAACATTGCTATTTGCCATTTTCCTAAACAAGAGAAAGATTAAACCTTGAGACCACTACGTGCACCTTGATAATTTTGTAATAAACTTGTGTGTAGTGAGAGGAAGCCTATGCACAATAAATTAATTGGAGGTAGACTTTGTTTGCTGTTTTTTAGTACAATTCCTTCTGACTTGCACTGTTGAAGAAAGTTAAAAAATTCAAGAATATTCTTCTGGAATCTGTGCTGGAAAGCTAGCCCACTTGAAAACCCCAATGACATATCTGCCCTCAACCCAAATCCATTCTAAAATATTGTTTTTTTAAGTGCTCATCTTTGATAATGGCATAATGGAATACACCATTATGAGAACCTCATAAAATATCTTTCCACAAAGGCAAAAGTTGGGGATCATTTCACATTTTGTTTTCATTGCAGTCAGAGTGGTTTGTGTAATAAACGATAAATGCATGTCATATCATAAAGCTGGCAACGTCTCTCCATCTAGTTTTACCCTGGTTGTCATGCACTATGACATTACTATGTGACAAATTTCCAGGACTGATCTTCTAGGTTGTATTGGGCTAGACTTACTGTAGTATGATCCACAGCTTTTTCATAAACGTAATCAGGGCTTTACATAAGAAACCAGCAAATGATATATGGATGCATTACACTATAAAAAGATTCTACGTTGCCAAGCACTACATTTACTGTATGGCAGTTCCTATGGAAACTCGAATGTGGTCAAAGCCCATAATCCATTTTACACAGATGTTCCATCCCTTCGGTCTTTAGGCATTAAGTTAACCTGTTAATCTCCTGTCTGGTCTGGGGTCAGGGGCTTTACACAATCATTGTGATGAGATCTGGACCCGCCACAGACTGGAGGCAGGGCGATGTCACCCCCCCCCCCCCAAAAGAAAAATCATTCACTCTGAACTCTCAGTGTCATCGAGATAATGATTGCTTTAATGTGGGCACCCACATTTCTTCTAGTCTGTACTATTTTATACTAGTTTTTGAACCACTTTGACCCCATTTACTTTAAAGAGGTATTGAATACCTCCAAAATACTTTTAATTCAGATGGTGGACTTCTAATACAGTCTTTGCACAAGCATGACACCATTATTGATTAAAGATAAATGGTCATAGAGGGGTGCTTTTCCAAAATGAAGCTGCCTCAATCCGGCAGGGAATCAGCCGACCACCTCAGGTTAATCTCTGCCCGTCCTGAAATGCCCAATGGGGATTAAGTCCGCTGCACACTTGGTACTGATCTTTAGCACACCAATGTGACCTACTGCTGTGCCATTTAAGAATCACACCCAGGGTCTAAGAATATACCTTAAAAGAGCAAGCCTCTTCTGTTACTGTGCCAGGGAACAACATACCAGTTTAAACCGAACATCTGATCAATTTCAACCTATTTACAGATCAATTAGAAAGTAAACTGCGCTATGGAATGCAAGTAGAAACATGAATTTACTGATTGGCTCGTGTTAGGAGGTGGCAATTACACAGTAACATATTTCTATAGACTCTTCTGTAGGATACCACGCTAACTCATCGTTTTATAAAGATGAGCTGAAAACTGACCATATAAATAACCCACATGCAATAGTAACCCAAAATCTTTACTTAGTTTAACTGAAATAGCTTTCAGTAAATTCTAACTTGAAAGTTGGCATTCCAAAGACTTTGCCTCCACCTTGTGGTATAATTGTCAAATTAAGCTTGTCCTTCTCAACTACCCGTAGAAATGGAGTAAGCCAGACGTGTACCTAAAGAAACAGGAAATGCGTTACATTTAGCTTACTACATAACAACATGCAACAACATTCATAACGTTCAGTTAGCTAGCGTTTTGAGAAAACTGAAAAAGAGAGCTCTATCTTTGTATTTTGAACATATTACTAATGTATTCTTGGAACAATGTCATCCGATTCAACGTTAGACTTCGGGCAGCACCATAATATTATGAACAATAATATGGATACTGGGATCATGTCCATCGACCAGGATGGCGAGTGGGGTAAGCTAAACTGGACATCATTGTCACGAAACGTTTCTGGGAAGAACGATTAGGTTGGAACAATAGCTTACGTAGTTAGCTGACTTCATTTAGGTAGATAATCGTAAGTTAACTATGTTGTGATGATTTATTGATCTTATTTAACTTTAACTGTTGTCCAGAACACCTGTCAAAGCCACGTAATGCTATCGATGTTCCCTCGTCTCAGTTAACTCTGTTACTGTATGCAAATGTCGTCGTCGTCGTCCCCGGGGCCGATTCCTTTATCTCTACCATTCACATATTTCTGACATTCCCCAGACATAGGCCTGTTTGACGAGCTGAACCACCTATTAGACGCAGATGAGCTTCTTCAGGCCCTGGAGCATGCTGGTTATGTAAGTCGACTCACTATTGCGTCAATTTTCCTATCAAGTCACAGAGCTTCTGTCAGAATACTATATTGTTGTTGTCCAGTTTATAGAATTTTGTAGTGCTCTGTTTTTCCTAGAACGGCGATGCTCCTGATCTTGACTTTGATATCGATCTGCCTCCATGGAACTCTGCTGACACAGGCAGCACCTGCACAGGTAACATATATTGGGCCTCCAGAGAATTCTGTTCTACTTGGTCTTGACTATTGAATGGAAACTTGAATAGCATTGTCTCATGCAGAACTCTTGACATCACAATGTTACAGTAATACTCACTGTAACAGTATTATACTCACTGTGAGATCATATTAATTTTTAATTTTATTACATATTATTTAAGAAAATTTTTTTTTGATGTAAGTCTGCAATGTTTGTTTCCTTGTGTGTCCAGATGGTGAGTTGATTGTGAACTCTCACTCTCCGGCTCACACTCTGAGCTCGGCACCGTCGCCAGCCTCCATGGAGACCCTGTCTCCCTACTCCATACTTGTAAGTCTCTTTTTCTCTGCACTGTGTTTGTCTACAGGTTGTTGTTCTCACATGCAAAGTTCTCATTTGTTTAACTTTGTCCTGAGTTTGCATGATCCTAGTTATTAAGTTTGGATATTGCCGGTTTTACAAAGTGCAAAAAAACAACAACATTCTGACAGATGGTGTCCAAGTTCACACACATCATTTTAATCTGCCAGATGGTCTTTTGAATTTGGCAAGTAAAAATAAGCGCACACCTGAGACGCTTAGTAACGACAATCTGAAGCATCGTGTCACACTAATTATCTGCCGTCTGCCTGAGGTTCACCCCGCCCCCTCATTAAAAAGAGGTGCTGACAACTTTGCTCAAATTAACATAATGTAGCGGGCAGTTGTTTTCACAGCGTGTCAAAAAGCAGACAAAGGTCACATCTTTTCTCCTGACCCGAAGTTATGCACACTCATTTACATTCCCTAGAGAGCGGCATTGACGATGTTCAAGGACATGTGTCGCTGTCTGCCTTCTACTTCACCAAAGACATTGGAGTGCTGCCACGGACATCTGTCTGTTGGAAGACAGAGTGCCACTGATGTAGTGATGCAGTCAAACTTTCTACCTTTTTGCGTGATGTTTAAAATACAGCGTGTCCGTATTTCTGCTGATCCTTCGTCTACTCCGATTTCCAACTCCTTGTTGTCTCTGACCTTGTGCATGTTATGCAGCACTGTATATTAAGTATCAAACCCACCCGCCCTTCCAGGATGAGGCCCCTTCACCGCTGTCCCAACCCTCGCCTGCATCGATCTCTTCAGAGTCTAGTGGTTTCTCTGAGGCCCCTCCGCCAGCAAAAAGGCCTCCCAAGCGGACCAGCCAGTCGGCACGAGGTGAGACAACCAAAGCCAACATACTTTGACTAGGCTGCTTCATTTATTCATGCCCATGATTGCTTTTTGGATTTTGTGTATTGTTCTACACCAACTGCGTTCTCCTATATCTCTATGCGTTCACATCCTCCTCTCCTCTCCTCCAAGCCAAAGCAGGCCAGGCAGTGAGGAGGCCCATCCAGCTGAGCACCAAGGTGTCCATCCAGCCCCGGCCGGTCATCACAGCCCTTCCACTGGCCCACACTGCAGCTCCCCTGCAGGCTAGCACCATCATCATCCAGCCCCTACCTACAGCCACTGTGATGCCGCTGGGCAAATCGACCCCCATCAGCATCCAGCCGGCGCCCCCTGCAGGTCAGAGCTCACACTGCATGTTATAGCACATTGCATCATACACGTATTGCGTCCTGTTACATCACACCGCACACAGGGCACTACTCTGCCTGGCCTACTATAACTGACTAAAGGAATGAATGATTAGCAAGGTAATATCAGTGACTATAATAGATATTAGTAAGGATTGTTCAAATTATGGATTTGCCACCAGGTGTCACTCTTTCCTTTTTCTGGTGCTCCACAATTTGTCTCCTCAGAGCAGGGCCGTGCACAGACATTTTGAGGGGCAGGGGCTCAAAATTTTAAAAAGGGCATCACATCACATAACACCCGACCTAAATCTAAGTACCTGATTGAGTGATGAAATGAAGAGGGGAGCTGCACTGATGGTCACCTCAAGGAGGGGGGCTAGGACAGGCTGTCCTGTTTGAAGCTCTCTTAACGATACGTCAGAAAGAGACCATGAATACGTTATGTTTAAGAACATTTAAATAGGATTAATTATCAGTGTCATTCTTGTTATCTGTGCTATAAGACTTGCTGTTATTCAAACATCAAGCATCGTTTTTTTTTTTGGGGCATAGCATACAAACAAAATTAGTTAACGTGACCAATCTTTTGCTGATTGGGAAGGATGAAAATGACAAGAACACATACAAATGTATTCATAAAAGAGCTTTAAGCATGCAAAAGGAGGACACTTAGTGACTGGTGAAGCAAAGGGGCAGGACGGTCCCTGTCTCAGAGTAGCCTTTTATGAATTCTCCAAACACTAAATCTGATGTCAAATGAGTCCGTATGACTCCAATGGTTTCTATTTATTTTTGACTATGCCAAATCTTCCCTAGATGCCATACTACAGTCTGAAAACATTGGGCGGTTTTGCAACCAGGAGAAATGCAGCAAACAGAAAGCACCTGAGACCAATAACCAGGAACAGTCTATGGAAACGATATGAATCTTAAATGTCCAGTTATTATAAAAGTCTGGTGTTTTTCTTTGGTTTAGCAAGAGTCTGATTGAAAAACAAATATATTGAAGATATTGTACTAAAATTGGTCATGTACTAATATTCTTTAGCATTCTTTTATGTCTTAGTTGTAATTTAGTACTTGAATTTGAACACAGCACTAAAACAAACAAAATAAGTTTTTCCCCAGAAATTTCTTAAGGGGTGGTCAAGTTTTTGAGCTATATATAGTATTTGCACTATAGGCTTTGAGTTGTTGAGAAACTCCTCTATTCGTTAGCTGGGAGTTGGTCTGTTTTGTCCTGCCTGGTGTACCCATCAGATCTTCTTAGTAGCCTTTACCCCAACCAAGGCCATGCCAAGGAAAACAATTATGTCACAGGCGTCTGGGACTGAACCAACAGGCGTGGAATATCCCTCCTCCGGGGAATTGACTGTTAACCTAAATCTCCCACTGGCAGTCCAACGATGGGCAATCAGCCTGGGCAATAGAAGATGGCTCTGCACAAGACACACACACACACACACACTCACACACACACACACACACACACAAGGTTTGAGTCATTAGCGCCGTTGGCTAACACCTCCGTGTCATTAGAAGGGGCAGTTGATTTAGCGGGGGAGGAGACCATTGTGTTGGTAAGGGAAGGTGCCTGGCTGGCTGACTGTGGTGTTGGCTGCAGACTCACACTGGGTGGTTCAGCACGTAAACTAGGGATTACAACAGCTCCAATGACCTTTCTACGTGTGCTGTGACCGAGGCTGGAGACATCCATAACAATGGGGATCAATTCAAGTGTTTAAGAACAGTATGCTATGCGAGAGCCTTACAAGAAATATGGTAAAGAAAACAATGGAGAATTGGAGAACTGAATGTTGAGAAACCTTCATAATAATCCAATTCAAAATGTCCTCACTTTGTGGGCTGGCCCCTGTGGTCCATGAACCCCACGTTGGGAACCGCTGCTGTAAACCGTCATCACGCTGTTTAGAAACACTAAAAAGCTTGCGTTTCAAATGGTGCTGCCCTCGGTCAACCACAGAACACTTAAACACACAAAGGATGTGTGCAAACACTCCTTTTGACACATACGATCACTTTCACTGACACGCACACGCACACACACACCTCCCGTCCACACACATTGACTCGTTTTGCAGGTAGAGGTTAGGAATGCGGCTCGAAGTGGGAGAGCTCATTGATCATGATGGTAAACATGTGTCAGAGTCTAGTCGTCCGCCAGGTAGTTTAAACACAGCACGTTCTGTTAAAGCCCCGGGGTCAACACAGGTCACTGGGTTGGGGGGGCGGGGGGGGGGTTGAATAGCGGAGAGCGTCGCCTTCTGCCTCCCAGCTGTCTGAGGCTGAACGACCTTTTCAGAGGCTGTCCTGTAGACTTGACCTCGCTGCCACACAGACACATAGTGAACTCAGTGACACGCCGTACCCTCTGATTTGGCCACTTCAAAGACATTGACATTGACATCAAAGGCCAATGCAGGTCTGTCTGTGCATATGTGTGGACGCTGCCTTTAAGTAGAGCGGGGGGGTGTTGTATTGTCTCCTCCAGGGCGTCCCGTGGTGCTGTCCCAAACTGGCCAAGTGCTCCACATCCACACGACGCCGCAGCCGCCCGTGGCAGGCAGCCACATGGTCGCCATGCCGACGCTGAGGCAGGACCGGCCCGCCCCCGTCGCTGCCCCCTCGATGGTCTCTGTCACTCTCCGGAGCCCCTCCTCGGACGACGACGTAAGTACCGTGTCTGTGCTCCTCACCTAAAGCCTGTTATGACTGGGCTGTGTGCTAAATGTTAGAGCACTCTACTATGTGGAGCCAGCCGTCCGCGGTTTCTATAGCCTATCTGAAAGTGGAGATACAACAGACATCCCTCCAGCAGCAATAAGGGACTGGGATCCTCACAGGGTTGTGTGTGTATGTGGTGTCTACATCATGCCTCATATAATAATATCCACTCAGCCTTAAGCAGTTGTTCTCAGAGCCTCTAGGCCTCTATCTCCCCTGTGTTCCTCCAGGCTCACAATGTTTGTTTAAGCAACACCCAAACAATATATGGCAGCCTGTTCAAAAGGCAGACCTTGTTTAGTGGTGCCCATGCTAGACGCATATACTTTTGCTTTCCACACCTCCTCCTCACAGAGATTAACGCTTCCTGTCAGCGTTTTTTTTTTTTTTACTTGATTCTGGAAGTTATGTTCTGAAGCAGTTCTGTAAAGATTTCCTACGTTGGTGTTGTTGCCGTGCCATGCGGCTGGTCAGCGTCCAACCAAGTCCATTCGGTCAGTTCAGCCTCACTTTGAAGGGAATTGGACGATTTCACGACCCATTCATTTCTGGGCAGCACACAAGCCGTCCGAGGGAAAACGGTTTGGGCTGTTATTTACGATGATGGCTAGACGTATCGTTTCCTTACTCCGCTGAACAAGAATTACAGTACGAGCAACCTTTCACCACATGGAGCAGATAGAAAGGTCTGCTTTGACACCCTTTTTTTAAAGAGCCAGTCTAAAAATAAGATATCCTGACTCGGACGTCGTTGCAGAGGAAGCAAAATGTAAATTCATTTTCAAAGTGCACGCCATTATCATGTCCAAACTCCTAAGAGAGAAGGCGCTCGTCTGTTCTGCTCCCATAGATTGACAAACATTTGGCTTTACTTGAGATAACAGCTCTAAACCACCAGTGGGATGTTTGTTGGAGGAGGTTGCATGCTAGATAATGGGAACAGGCTCCATGTTTCAGTAGAGCAGAGCATGGGAAGACTCCGAGGCAAGGGTGATCTAAGGACACCACGGCTCTGGAAAGACGGACACGCACACGCATTCACACACACACACACACACTCACAACACATATGCCATCCGCTCACCTCCTGCCTCTCACACACCAATCTCTTATAGGCGTTTGTGATAACCTTGTTTACTTATCTCTTATATGTGCATAGAAACACACACCAAAGCTTTCTTGGGCTACTATTCCACTTTAGCTGCTTCTAGGACTGAAGGACTCAAACCGAGCAAAAGGAAAACAAGAAAACTCAATTAGTGAGGTTTAGGTTTAGAGTATACTAAGAGTAAAGACACCACAGGTCTTTGGTGCATGCTGATTTCATTCAGGGCGGGAGGCTTTCGTGTGTTCTTATGAAACCCCCTGGCCAGTGTGTTGACTTAGTTTCTTGTTCCTAAGGTTTGGTTCTGTTTGGAGTGGACCAGAGAGAACAGACATTACCTTAAGTTAGTGGAAAGCGACCTTTTAGCCTTTATAAAATACATGATTCACTCACTGTGCTGCCAATGAAGGATAGCGATCGCCAGTCCCCAGAACAACAACCTCGTGTGGTTAGCGAAAAACACCCCTTGGGGAGCTCTGAAACACACCCTTTCACTTAGTGTTTTTTTAGCTGTTTTTTTCCTCCTCCTTCCATTTTGTTTTGCTGTGCATTGAGAAACATTGTTTACGGAGGCTTCACTCAGACGTGGCAATGACTGATGCAGGCACGGAAAGGCATGAGGGGACCTGGCGTTTTGTTACTGTCTAACATTAATACGCCATAAAGTTTTTGTTTAATTTGAAGTTAATAGAAGCAGTATGTTAACAAATCTGTTGTCTAGAGGAATGATGTGCTTAGTGGAGGTCTTTGCAGGCTTGGTGCATTACGTCTCATGGAAAAGCCTAAACTGTTCAACCCTAAATCACAACCCTTTGCCAGGTGACTCAATTGTCGTTGACATCACGGACATTGTTTTATACTGAGAAGTTTTGGAATGATCTCAGTAATATTTTATAAGCGGTTATTGTTGTTGTTTTATGATTTGTAACGGCTGACCACTGACTGTGAAAACACTTGGCCCATAAAAAGGGCTGATAGGAGGTCTGGAGAGCCTGGTCATCCAATTATCCTGGGCATAATCAAGTATGGAGAGAGGCTGTCTCCGTGCCAGACCTCGAGAGCTTGGCGAGGAATTCCAAGCCCCGGGGGCCAAGGCAAACAAGCCTCTTAGCCATTTGTAAAGCCGACAGAGTCAATAAAGTTTACAATAAGTGATTAAAGTAGAGGGCTTGAACTCTGTAATTGTGAGAACAACGTGAGTTGGGGTCTGGCCTCTGGAGCTGACAATGCCGGCCAGACCCTCTGCCAGAGCGCCATGTAGAGTGGCCTGAGAAAGGAGCGCTTTGAAAGGCTGGAGCAGCCTGAATCTGGAGGGTTCTTAGAGGTGCTGTGAAGAAAGCAGCCGCTGATGTAACGTGGCATGTTGGCCGTCTCAGCTGTGCAGCACCAGCCAGGTGGGGCGACGTAAACGGACCTGATGTTTCTTTCTATAAGTCTGATGTCTTAGCCCACGTGTGTGTGTGTAGACTGTTGACCCATCCCAGCTGTGGTCTTTTATAAGCGTGTGGCTTGGCCACAGTCCGGGTGGTTGGAGCGAGTGGGTTCGGGGATTTGCAAAAAGCTTGTTAAAGAGAGCATACTTGTGCCAGGTGTGTATGTAGTGTATGTAATGTATGTAGTGTATGTTATGTGTGTGTGTGTGTGTGTGTGTGTGTGTGTGTGTGTGTGTGTGTGTGTGTGTGTGTGTGTGTGTGTGTGTGTGTGTGTGTGTGTGTGTGTGGGTGTTTATATGTAACACT